>CM076574.1:996913825-997073576 GCA_034641835.2 Pinus albicaulis
TTTTTGGAATATACATAACAAGAATAAATTCTCTCATTTTTGTCGCGGGAGTCATTTTTTTAAAGATTCGAATGAATCTTTGATGCCCATGGTTCCAGATTTAAATATTAAATAATTTCTTGTTTTTGTTATCAAATTTAGACAGAGTTTCCCACCAAATGGAAACGATTTTTGGAAAACCCAAAGAGGTTTCGGTTTCTAATGGGTTCATTAAAAATAACCTCTCTTAGTTTTTACACAGATGTTAGAGTTTGGAAGATTCAAATGAATCTTTGGAGCTCATTTTTCCAGATTTAAATGATAATTAATTCCCTATTATTTTACATCCATTTAGGACACGGTTTTATAGACATGGGAAAAGAATTTTTAAAATCTAAAAGAGGCTTTGGTCATAACATCCTCTTTTACAAAAACCTCTTTCATTTTTTTCATATCTATTTCGGTTTCGGAGATACAAACTGATATATAGACTCTATATTCCAATAACTCATGCAATTCGCAGAATTATTTTGCCATGAAAATATTTTATCCATTCACAACACATGAATTATTCTCATAATTCAATGACTACGACACTTATTCCTCTATGAAAAAAATTGTATAGAGTTTTAATAAAGAATTAATATTAATTCTTTATCACATGAAATTTTTCTTGCGAATAAATTCATTTATTATATCATCATGGCCCATATTAAAAAAAAATGATTTTCAAAGAATATGGTTACTTATCTCTTGATGCATGCTTGGAATACTCTTTTCCTCTTCCTTGGCTCCATTCTCCATGTATTCTTCCATTCCCCTTCTCTATTTCTCTCATAGGCTTATAATAAATAGAACTAATAAAATGGAATAGCTTTTATAAATCATAAAAGCATTCTAGCTTTTTCTAAATCATAAAAGAATTCCAGCTTTTCTAAATCATAAAAGCATTCGAGTTTTTTTTTTTAAATCATAAAAGCATTCCATAAAGCATCCATAAATTTGATTCTCCTAAATCACAAAAGCAATCCATAAATCTCTCATGCTTTTATTTTTAAAGTTAGAATTTCTTTTTCCTTATGAGAAAAATATCACTTATCCATACTTTTTCCAAAACTATTACTCATTATTTCTAAAACAAAAGATATTACTCATTATTTCTAAAACTCATAAAATATACCAACTTGCAAATACAATTTATTTCCATAGAAGAATATAAATTCTTATAAATAAAATAATTAAGAAATAATTCTTCAAATATTCTTATAATCAAGCATTACAAGAATATTATTCATGTAATATCAATATAAAAATAGATAATATTTAATTATTTAACAACCCTCATTTTACGATAGCTTTTACGGTGGCTTAAGCCAAGGATATTACAATTAATCTTTTCAAAACGCACTCATGATGGATCCTACTATGTTTGGAGGGTCTTCTAGTTAAGCTGCTGAAGGGATTAATATGGCAGTGTCAACAAGATTAGTGTGTGGAGTTCCATTATATCACCATGCAAAACATTATGGCAGAGTCGGGGCTCAAACCCTTGCCATCCTGCCAACAATCCACACGACTTACCACTAAATAGACGTCTGGAGGGGGCCAGCCACCTCCCCACGTGCCGAAGCACCGAGACCAAGAGCTCTGATGGTTTGAAATGATGGGATTTTTTAAAGCATGTCTTATGATAATAAATCATAGTTAAACTACGTTAATACCCAACTAATCCACCATTAGCAATAGATACATTTAAACATTAAAGGCACACTTATCTTATCACTAAAATTTGTCTTATCTGCCCATAATCTTACTTAGCGCTAATTAAGATGAGGATTATGTTGGTGGAAAATTCGGAGGCATGCCAATTTTTGTGGACTTCTAAAGTTAATAGGCACTTCTTCTAGTTTTAGAGGAGAAATTGGGGAAAATTTGTTTTGGTCATAACTCACTCAATATTTAACAAAATGGAGCTCAATAAAAGACATTGTTAGCATTTTGGCATCTTAGGAATCCATTGGATTAGGTTTCATAGGCAGAGAAGGCCATCGTCAGGTGCTTTAGTGCGTTTGAATATTTTTGAAGGCTAGGGCCATCAGGTGTTGAGCCCATTGCCAGAGCATCCAGAGTCCAATTTCAATAAATGAATAGTCAATTTTTACTATCTTGGACATTATGAAGCCCATGGTACAGTTTTCAGAGGCATTTTGAGTCTTCTAAGTGCACTTTTTCCATAGAGAATTTTCATGGCACCTAGAGCCACTAGGTGTTGGAGGCATAGCCAGGGGAGCCAATGGCCATTATGAGTGAATGAATAATGTATTTTGTATGTTTGACATGTTATGGAAATAATGAGATAGCTTTCAAAAGCAGAGGAAGAATTCTAAGGGTGTTTTTCCACAAGATAGATCAGGGAAGCATCAAGGCCACTAGTAGAAGAGGTCATGCCCAAGGGAGTCATGGTCCATTTTGGGTGATTGAAAAATCAATCTCGGGGTATTTTGGTATTCTGAACACATGAAAATTGTAAAATAATTTGACTATCTTAATCTCAGAGAGCCTAGTGCATTGATGGAGGCTGAAGGATACGTAGCCCAAGTGTTGAGGGTGAACTCCTTTATTATTTTGTTGTTATGTGTGGTTGGTTATTTCTCTGCAATTTATGTTTTTTTTTCATACATTTAATAATCTAGAAATAATTGATAATTTCTCACACAATAAGCATGTAAAAAAACATATGAACTTGATACAAGAATTCAATTTCACAAACAGACGTATGGGTATCGAAAATTTTTGTCAATTCGTGCACATCTTGATCCCTTTGTTGTCGCAGCATGGTCCACTGGATGTACTTATCCTCATATCCCCCCACGAGGTAATATTGTTCCTTGATGCTGTCTCAGAATAAATTCTAGGTGGGTGCGGCCGAGAATAGAGAGGTTTCCCTGTCATCCCTTTTCTCACAATAGGTTTCCCACCAGTATTTGACATGGGGGGAAACTTTGAGGAGTGAAAAAATAATCTTTTCTTGATCCGAGAAATCATGGACCGAGAAATACCCTTCTAGAAAATTAAACCGTCTATTGATGAGATCTTCATCTATATGGTGTTTAAATATAGGAATGTAAAAGTTTACATGTACCTTGAAGGGAGTGGCACCTCCAGAGTGGTATTTGGATGCAGATGCGCCATAGGTGGGCAGCTTTTGAAGGATCTGAGTAAAGTTATCCATCATCGTGCTCATTTGCTTCTCAAGGGCCTCCTCGAGCAATATTTTGATAGCATATCCTACTCCCTCGTCTTTCTTTTCTTCTGCCATAGGGGGTCGTCGGGGTTTGTGAGGTTGATCTTGCAAGGGTTCAACCAGATCAAGACTTAACTCCTTATACCATGACCGCGTTGGGGACATGCAAAGAAAAATCAGGAAAGAGTAGACCCGTATGATACCACTGATCTATATTTATGCAGGAACACAATAAAATAGAGAAATAGACATAAATATAGATATGCATTCGAAATAAAACTTCATTTCATTAATATAAAATAACAAAAATATGCTTACGGATATAATGGAAATAAACTAGCTAGGGCACTGATAGTGTATCTCTAAGAAGAGATGTGGCACATACATGCCTATGAAATGTGTTTAAATGAGGCTCAAAGGCCTATTTATTGTTGAGAAACAATATAAAACCATAAACATCCAAAAACCCAACTGTAGGAGATGAAGCGCCAAAACTATAGGCCCCGTTGTGGTAAAATTAGTGTTTCAACTTCCCCAAGACGTAACTTTGGCATACGATCTTCGTTTGATGTGCACCATACCTCGTTAGAAATATATATCTTATGAATATAAATTTTAATCTGACAAATATTAGTCTAATAACCCCTGTTGCTCCCGATTTTCCCAAAAAACATCATTTAGGGCCTCAAAACGGCTTCGGAAGTTTAGGACCCGAAAAACTACGAAAAACAGTAAGTTGTGCCAAAATTGAAAAGCTGAAAGAATAGATGGTGGGGGTTCAAATGGAATAGGTGGGTGGTAGCCAATATGCACTTGGATCATTAGGGCCTCCAAATGGCTCCAGATGTTGAAGACTCGAAAAACTGCAAAAAATGGTAAGTTGTGCTAGAACTGAAAAATTGAAAGAACTGATTGTGCGGGTCCAAATGGAATAGGGAGGTGGCTGAAAATATGCATATGGATCATTCCTCCCTCCTTAAGAAGCATTGGTCCCCATTGCGTTAAGCTCCTCCACGAGAGGCAAATTTTTCTGAACTTGGTATTGGATTTGTCCAGGATGTCGTGGACTTGCTAGAGGACATGCCTGCAGATGTGCTGGATGCATTCAATAAATTTTGTTTCCTAAAACGCTACATGTGTGGATTCTATTTTTGTAATTGCATGAGGTATGGAAATATCAGGCGGTGGTGCGTCGGGGGTCAGATCGATGAAGTGCTTGTCCTGACAATGTAGAGGAACCTCTGTGGGTGAGGAGAAAATTTCCTCATATTCCTCCATGACTTTTTCCATATGCTATAGCTCTTCATGGGAGCCATGTTTTGAATTTGTGGGCACAATATTCTTCTTTCCCTATGAGTGAGTTGTAAGGAAAATAAATTTCCTGGTTTGAGAAACAATTTTACTTCATTGTTTTGCAATAGTCGAGGAGATGGCACAAGGTTGTACTACCTCTGGTATCAGGTACAATTTATTTCCCAAAGTAATAAAAAAAAAATTAGGCCTAGACTCATACATAGCATGTCACCTCCACAAGTATGGTTGGCCCAATAATACATCAGCTACATTAAGAGGAGAAACATCACAAAATACCTCATCCATGAATGGCTTGATGTTGTACGAAATTCAACACTACTGGCGGACATGGAGATCCCACCTCAGGTGAGGCCACCTAATGGTATACGACTGTGGGTGTGCTATGGTCAGTAGGCTGAGTTGCTTCATGACCTCTGCTGAAATGAGGTTCTTTTGGCTTTCGTTATCAACAAGAAATTGCACTGGACAACCCTTCACCCACATTTGCGAATGGAAGAGATGCTTCCTTCCTTTGGATCCTCAGGATCCTTTTTCTGGAGCTTGGTGGTGGAAACAATGGAACTGGGGTCCGCATCAAAGATCTCATTCTAGTTTTTCCTCAAGATCAAAACATGCATCTGATTCGAGTGCCTTTAGTTCGTCCACCAACGACTATTTGGCCCAACACAAGTTTATGTTGTGAGTGGGGCTATTATGAGATTCAAACTTTCCTATATCCTTATTTGGATTTTTGGTGGTGTTCTAAGTCACCCTGCTTTACCTCTGCCCCCTGTTATGTGGTTTGGGGTCACCTTTCCCTATCTTCGGATTCGTTGATCCAATGTATCGCTTTTTATGCTTACATTTATGCTCAATATTGGCGGAATAACGATATGTTGTGCTAAGCAAGGTAATGTCGAGGAACTCCATTTCCTTTTGAATGTGTCTATGCAGAAAACTACGGTACTTGAGAACCAAATATCTCTCTGAATCTTTAATACCCAACTTTGTGTGCAGGGTATGGAACAAATTTTTCAGTTCGTGCACATCTTGATCCCATTGCTACCGCAGCATGGTCCACTGGAAGTACTTGTCCTCATATCTCCTCATAGTGTAATATTGTTCCTTGATGCAGTCTCGGAATGAATTCCAGATGGGTGCCACCAAGAACAGAGAGGGTTCCCCCTTGTCCTTTTTATCACAGTATGTTTCCCACTAGTCCTTGACATGGGGGGTGGCTTTGAAGAGTGCAAAAATAATCTTTTCTCAATCGGAGAAATCATGGACCGAGAAATACTCTTGTAGAAAATTAAACCATATACTGACGACATCTCCATCTATCTGGCCTTCAAATAAAGGAATGTTAAATTTTACCTGTACCTTGAAGGGAGTGGTGCCTCAAAATTGGTTTTTGGATGCAGATGCATCGTATGTGGGCAACCATTGAAGGATCTGAGAAAAGTTATCCATCATCGCGTTCCTCTATTTCTCGAGGGCCTCCTTGTGAAATATTTTGATAGGATCTCATACTCCCTCATATTTATTTTCTTCTACCATGGGGGTTCGTTGGGTTTTGTGAGGCTCATCTTACAAGGGTTCAACCAGATCGATCCCCAACTACTTATACCCTGACTGCGTTGGGGACATGCAAAGAAAAACAGAGAAAGAACCTACCCCTCTGATACCATTGATCTATATTTATGCAAGAACGAGATAAAATATAGAAATAGACATAAAAATAGAGATGTAATAGAAATACAACTTCATTTCACTAATATCAAATAACAGAAATATAGTTATAGACATTATGGAAATAAACTAGCTAGGGCACTTGTAGTGTATCTCTGAGAAGAAATGTGTACATGCCTTTGAAGTGTGTCAAAATGAGGCTCAAAAGACTATTTATTGTTGAGAAACAATATAAAACCTTAAACATCGAAAAAACTAACCGTAGCAGATGAAGCACCAAAACTATGGGCCCCGTTTGGGTAAAATTGGTATTTCAACTTCCCCAGGACGAAATTTTTGCATACGCTCTCTGTTTGACATGCACCATACCTTGTTATAAATATCTATCTGAGGGATAAAACTATTTGTGTGAGAAAAATTGGTTCATGAACCCATGTTGCTCTCGGTTTTCCCCAAAAACGTCATTTTTAGGGCCTCAAAACGGCTCCGGAAGTTTCGGACCCGAAAAGCTGCTAAAAATAGTAAGTTGTGCCGAAAATAAAAAAATGAAAGAAGTGATGGTGGGGGTTCAAATGGAATATTTGGGTGACCACAAATATACACCTGAATCATTAAGGCCTCCAAATGGCTGCAGATTTTCAGGACCCGAAAACCTGCTAAAAATAGTAAGTTGTGCTGAACTGAAAAACTGAAAGAACTGATGGTGTGGGTCCAAATGGAATACGTGGGTGGTGACGAATATCCACCTGGATCAACACTAAATTTATATCTTAAGTGTTCTTATTCTTATGAATTTAACACCTCAAATACTACACCAAAGTCTTATTAACTACTTCTATCTTGCCCATTAGTATGTGGATGGAATGTTGTATACCTACTTAACTTAATGTATATATTCTCCCACAATTTAGTCCAAAATGCACTAACAATTTTTTTACCCATATAAGAAAATGTGGTCCTTGCTTTCCATAGTGCACCCATACCTATTCAAAGAAACCTTTGCCCCTTATTTCCTACACATGGTCATTCTATGGGGCATCGAAACACACAGCTTGTTGAACGTATGAACTACCATGAATAAGTACTAATGTGTATTTTATTTTTTTGTTAAACCTCTTATAGATTGCACGAAAATTCTTTCCTAACAGTGAGTGGATATAGGTAAGAGATTATATAAACCTTCTTTCCTATTACTAAGAGTCTAGGTACAATAAAACATGCATCCTCTTATGATCATGTATACATTTTCTTGCATGTTGTGCCAATACACATGCGTCTACAAGTTGGTCACTATATTCCCTACACCAAAACCTCCTGAAACTTTGTAGGTGTCACCCTCTCTATTTAACAACAATCACTCACCCTTCTTAATGCATAAATTATTTAGCTAGTAGAGTAACCCATCGTAGAAATGGTAGTCAATTGTGTTGTCACCATTTTGCACATGAACATGCCTCTACAACTATTGATACACCACCTTGAATTCCCAATCCTATGAATATGAATCTTTTTATGAATGATGGGTTGATGGCTCGATGTGCATGATATTTCAAAAATTTGTGATCTTTGATATTGACGTCCTTGACAACATGTTGACATACTTATTATTATGGACCCTATTGCACTATATCACTAATGGAACTCATATATAAAAGGCATCCACTTGTAATTCCTAATGTCTTTGTTGGTGAAATTATATGTTTTTAGTTTCCAACATTAACTTATCAATTTGAGACTCGTAAGCTTTGAGGTGCAAGCGAAGGTAACGCAAGATCAAGCATCAAACCTATACTAGGGCATAAGATCATTGTAAAAGAATATACCATTCATTTTCCGGAAGGAAACTCTAATATACCACTCATTTACTGGAAAGAACACTCATATAAGGAATTAAAAGAATCTCAAAAAGTTATTAATTTAAAGGCTCTTAATCTAAATGAAACATGAAATTCATAACAAAACCAAATTAAATTTAACTAATGCTTCCGCTATGAAAATAAAGTCACACTTCAAACTACTCTACATTAGACTTCTAAAAGAAAATTAAACTATGGAAATGAACAATCTATATACAAAATCAAATTACTACTATGAAATCAACTTCTGTATTTAAAAAATAAATTCAACTTAAAACACACTCCTCCCAAAATTGAATCTATGCTATGGTTTAATAATTTTCCTATGATATCAACTTGAATCACACTTGACAGTGTTCTAAATTGACTAACTACTCTCTCTGCCTCACACACTCAATCAAATGAAATTAATAAACTCTTATCTATAAGATTTAACTAATTTCACACACCATTCAAATCGTTTTACAATCTCGTAAGAAATCCTTAATATATTTCCAACACCAAATCTTGCAAAACTCTACCATATCCTAGCTCTATTTTAGGAAATGAAAGGAAAAGGTAGAACTATGAAATACTATTTGATCACACATAGAAATGAAATTCAATACAAGGAAAACTCAAGCAAAAGACTACACTGTAATTCTGCTAATTAATCAAACTTCAACTGGAATATAATTCAAAACCTAGCAACCCTTAATGTCAACACTGTGCTATGAATATTACTTTTAAAGAATAACTACATGTAGGATTTCAAAATCCTAATGTAAAACACTACTTTCCCTCAAATTTAAAACTATAAACATTTACAAACCCTTACTGTAACTACTATTTCAAAAACTATCTTTAAACATGCATATAATTATCAGGCATAGCTCTAATGTTCAAGGACAAAACTTCATTAATTCACACTACTATCACTCATAATTTTACTCACTATAAAAATTTTGTTAACAAATCACTTCCAAAAACAAAAAACACTTCAATAAAAACTCTATAATCAAATGACAGATGTAGATATATGGAAATCCTCTTAGACTCCCCAAAAAAAAAACTCAAAATTAATCAATAAAATTGTAACTCAAAATTCTCACTGTTCCATTACACACTTTCCAAAAGTAATTCAGAAACAATTCTCAACCCAGGATGTTGTTTGTAATAACTTGAATCACACACACACACACACACAGATATATATATATATATATGTGTGTGTGTGTGTGTGTGTGTGTGTGTGTGTGTGTGTGTGTGAGTATCAACCCTTCATGGGGATATACATACAATTCAAGGTCTTTGACCACACTATTTCAACACAGAATGCTATCATTCGATTTCATGAAAGAATATGTGTAAAATTTTAAACTTTAACTATGATGTCGACACACATCAGCCTATCGAATCCACGTTCTATCAATTCAATTCTCTGTTGCTAGCATTCAGAAGATGAGAATAGGGGATTCAAAGCTGTATTCAATTTAATATATATGCTTGTTCAATCATTTTAACATGTGGATTATAATGATACGCTGGAGTAAATCATTCATAGATTCTCGTTGATTTGGTAACATTGATCTTTGCAATTTCAATTTAAATACTTCCAGCAAACAAGTTTCATGAAAACATTCATATAAGGCCATTCATGCAAAAGAGAAGACAATACTCAATTACACCGCAGATGTAATCATACGTAGAATACCAAACTTATAATAAGAAATATGATTATGTAGATGATTAATTGAAATTAAAATGCAATTTCGAAATCAAAACTAATGAAAAATCACACATCTAATTAAATCCACCTACAAATGAACAAAACTTCCTAGACTTTGGTGGGCCCTTTCCATAACTAGGAAGGTTAAAAATTACAACGGGAAGAATATATTTACACATTCAAGCTAGAAATGCACTGCAACTGTACTCATGGCAACTCGAATTAACACATGCTCATGTTGTGACAGTGGACAAAAAAATTTCAATTGAAATAAAAGGGTGTTACAAAAATTCAATGCTTACGTTCAACAATGATAATATCCAATTTTTATATCCTGGTACGCTCGTTACAATGTGGGCTTTTATAGGCATCAATCTCATACATAAAATAGCAAAGGATCTCTTTACAAGGAAAACTCAGAAAACCATAACTAATCCAAGATTCACAATCTTGTTGCCATAACAATATTTCTCTTCTTGGAATAACTACTCCCATCTGAGTACTAGCATTAGGATGTGCTGCATTCATTCTTATCTAGAACATTTCCGACTGTATTCGACCCAAAAATGGAAAAAAAGGTTGTTTAGAAGATTTTACAAATCTGGAATTTTCGTATTTTTATATAATTTGGTCCCAAAGAAACTCTACACATCTCCTAAACCGTAAGGAATTGTAGGAGAATGTTTTAGGTGTAATATACTTGTTGTATTTGGACCATAACCCATGTTCCCAAATTTCTTCGTTATCCTTCATCTACATGTAAATCGAGGCGAAAGTTGATACTTCAAAATTTGTTGTAGATTTGCGTAAATTTTCTAATTTCCTTCTAGAGAGCGACATGAGTTACCTGGGTGAAATACAAGTTATGGAAATGTATAATAGCATTAATTTTGATAATAAACTCATTCGGTTTCTCCAGAAGCATGCCAAAAGTGTCAAAGCCCTAAATTAGGCATTTTCACACTCAACTAGCTTATGAAGGATTTCAGCGATGGAACCCTACGATAAATGCTCTTGAAAAAACCATCATCAATGAATCATAGCATAATAAACTTTAATTATATAGAAGTTAAGAAAGAAATTTATAACCAACCACAAGATACAAAATATGATTTGGCGGCAAATTAGAGTACAAAATGGGCTAAAAACCTAGGTTTTAGGGCATGAATGGTGATATTCCATGACAAAAACATGGGAATATTCTAGGCCCGAAATCCCCCCATGTCAAGGCTTTTCATGCCCTCATCCAAATAGATACCTTTCTCATATGTATGTTTTTATGGCATCATATCTTTAGGGAGGGTTAGTTCTTGTGGAGCAATATTGCATGAAGATTTTATTGCAATAGATTTGATTTCAAGAGTGATACAAATTGAGGAGAAACAATAGATATGCTAATAGAAAAATGATGAATAGGATGATAGGTGAAAATCGTAATGGCTGATGTGATGAGATGGAGATGGTAAAATGTGTGTTTGCATGCTCTGTTTTTGTGAGGCCAATGCTTATGGTTGGTTCCTTAATGAAAGGCAACAATGAATTCACCCTCTATTGGATTGAAAATATGCGTGAATGTAGGAGAAGGCACTATAGTTACTGCTTTTGTTTACATGAAACAATGTAATTATGACCCTATTAGAGTAGCATGCAAATGGATGGTATATGGAAAACCAGATATACAGGATATGTAGTGGTTAATCATCAAATATTGCTTAAATATCTAATTAGTTAAAGAATCTTAAGCCAACTCTACCTAAATTTTTTCCCTTGTTGTTGATGTCCTCGGCACTGCAAGATGAAGTAAATTTGGAATGGCTGGTGTTGATGTGACTACTGATATGGCCTACTGAAGTAGATGAAAAATAAATTAAAGATGTTAAAAGGTCTCTACATCCACATTATCCTGAAAATTTTGATGCATGTGTATTTTTTTTTATCGTGGCTTCTGGAGATAGCACAAGTACCATCATCAATAATCCTCTTCGTTAAAATAAAGTAAATAGGTTAAACTAAATAACAATTAGCTGATCATGCTCCAAGTCCAACAATAGTGCAAAATGATAATGAAAACCATGAGTAAGCATAGCATGAAAATGTTAATTTGAATATGAAAATTCCAATAATCTCGCCCCCCCATACCGATCATCTTGCATGTCCGCATGCAAGCTAAACCTCTAACAGAGACCAAAGATTAATTAAAACTGAAGGTCTAGGGTTTCTATATTACAGTAATGCTTTATTGACTTAAATTATAGGGCTAATTAAGTGAGATATTTTTAGTAAGTTTCATGTGACGTCAACTTCCTTTGCATCAATAAGATAAGGAAAAGTTATGACCAAGGATTCAATGATGTCAAGACATACCTTTATTATTCAAAAAGAGTAACTAATATGAGGGCTAATAAAGGAATGGTAACAATGTTGTTACTGCAGGGATAGAGTCATCCTAAAAATGGTTAACCATAAAAATTTCCATAAAGTATCTTAAGATAGTCCAAATAAGTGACTCTTCACTTTAAATAGCCTCATTAAAATAGGAGTGAAATTATTTTAAAAACCATGGCATTAAAATGGATAGAAATAGTGAAGAATAAATATGACAAAATTATACCTTCCTAGGATGATTGAATTATCATTACCCAAGCATATAGTTGAATATCCTCTTACTCAAGAAAAGTGAATCACCTACACTAAGGGTCTAACATCCATGAAAAGAAAATTATTTCCAAAAGCTAAAACTCTAAAGCACATTACTGAAATGATCTTAAATCCATCCTGAGAGACATATGATAATTATTTCAAGGAAAGATAAAAACAAACGAGTAAATTATATTGTAAAATTAACTTTAATACGATAGGCATGGCCCTGCTGCGAGAAAGCATCTACAGCCTCGACATGGATGGCTCTTAACCCAACAAAATGCCAGTTTCCCACCTGTTAGATATAGATTTAGAGTCATTCAAAGTATTTTACTTTTATTTGGGACTTACCTGAAGACCATTTTCCTAGCTTGGTAACTAGCAAATGATAGTGTCATTCAAAAGAGATAGCAATAATGAACAATTTGACTCATGATGAGACATCTTGTCTTCCAGTTTTTCAACTTGAAATCCATTACCATGGCTTCGTGACCAATAGCGGTAATGTCATTCCCATTGAGACTCATGATCATAGTAGCTCAGATTGTAATGAGACCTACTATCTCTCAATTAATATGTTTATGTTAAAAGCTATGATTATCATTAAAATTAGATAGGTTACTTAATACGTGGGGAGGAAAATCTACTCCTTAAGAGTGAGGGATGGCGTGAAAAGTTTTTAATTACTAATCTTTACTTGTTGGTCCTACTACCATAAGGACTCAATTTTAAAAAAAAACCATCAAAGTTCATGACTGAAATATTCCTTGAGATGGTCATGCTAGGGTCCTTATGAGAGCTAATTATGATTTTATAGGAGTGGTCCACCATAGGAGGATTTCCATTAAACCTTGGAAGAGAAACTTGAAAAGGCTTCTTTGATGACAGTCTGTCAAGATTATAAATGGAGAGTATAATAATAAAAATTTTCCTAACTATCCTAGTAAATAACCTTGGAAAATAATCAAATTCACTTTAAAATATGAGGCATTAAGAGTGAAATTCTTCTAAGAATTCTTACCACAAGAGTGCATAATGACAAAAAATTCAATGGTTTTTCCTTTAGAATTAACAATGTTGTTGTAAGGATTTTATTTCAAATGGAAATTTCATTCATTTCTCTTATACTACCCTACCCTAATTTAGAGAGACGAATATCTCCTTCAACTGTAGGAGTACTTCAAATGCATCCATGTGCGTAACAGTTTTCTGAATAAACTCACACTCACTTTTAAATAATAAACTTCAACACATACCAGAGTATGAGAAACTAGTTGCTTTAATTGCTATGGTACCAAGAGTTGTTGAATAATGAGGGAATAGGGTGTATTAACAGCTACTTGAAATGAGGATTCAATCAGATCCACCTATTTATGATTCTCCAACATATGCAAGTCTTCCACAGTTTGATAATCACTCACTTGGAGGAACAAGGGATCAAGTGAAATACGAAGGATAAACCCCTCAAGTTCAGGCTGAAATATCTGTTTTTCAAATTGACAAGAATGGTGAAGGGGAATTTCATGGTTTTTAGATTCTACAAATTTTTTATAATAGGTTCCAATCATATATTTATCCTTTAATGGTCTTTGAATTATATCTTCATGGGGTGAATGCTTTATAGTGATAGGAGATGTTTCCAAATTCACTCCTCCCCCCAACCTTGAAGATATATCATTTTGTTCAGTGGTGTTAGTGTCACTATTTGCATACTTCCACTAAGGATCAAAACACATTTTTGCATGTGCATCTCAGGTGTCCCACTATAAATAATTTTCAATCATTCCATTAGGTCATGATATAAAATTTTTCCAGTGGTGGTTGTCCTTGTCAAGTGTCCCATTTTCCTTCACAAGTATATGTCTACTGACCCTCTTCCATGTCTTCATCATACTGAAAAAAATTCTGCTCTGATTTCACATTTATTCAAAATCACTCATTGAGTTAGTTTCATTCATTTCTAATTAGGTCACTAGGGTTTCATCAAGTCAAACCATTGCATTGTCTCATTTTCAATAAAGGGTAGCAGAAGGTGTGAAGGTGACCTAGAATAAACTCATGACTTGCTTCAGTCAGTTCAAATGTAATAATTTTTCCGTCTCCCAAAGGCTGCCAGCTCAAAAATCCACATGCCAACACAAAATGTCGAAGGGAGTTGTCTTTTCCCAAGGGTGCCCAAGACATCATTGTTCACAAGCACTAATCCCTAGTTTCCCCTTCCACTGAGCTAGGGCTTGCTATGAGAAAGAGACATATGAACAGAGGAGCCATAATTTAGGTCATCTCAGTAAGTATGAGGCCATTCTAACTCATAAGATCATGTCTCCATTATTTTCCAGGAAATCATTCCAAGAGTCAAGCCATTTGCCACTCATAGGGTCAGTTTTACTTCAAACTATGTTTCTAACCAAACAGAGATGAAGTTGACAAAAGTGAGAGAGGGTTTTGTCCATAATAGGTTCAAAAAGAAAAAATTCATTCAGTTTTTACATAAGTGTCATGGTTTTATAGAAATTTCAAAAATACAGGTGCCATAGGAGAGTTGCTGCTTTTCTGGAGTGACATTGGGAAAATCAAGTGTTATCATAGCTAGAGTGTCTAAATGACTTGCTTGATGAGTAAAATAATTACTAGAGAGAGCGATATTTTGAATGAGATATATTGAGCTCAATTTGGAGATGAGGAAGGCCTCCAAAAATTTCCTGCACCAACACTCTGCATTTATGCACCTTCATTCAACACTTTTTGACTAGTCTTGGGAAAATCAACTTTTGATAGGTGAAATAGACTCCAATCAGCATAAAAAAGGTATATCTAGAAATTAGACTTCAATATATTTGAAACAAGCTATCCTGGGCCCAATTTTGACACAGGGAATACCTCCAAATGTGGTCGGAAAAATAGTGATGCAGTGGCATTGCACTTTTGTCTTGGCGTTGCACTTTTGCATATTGGCATTGCGCTAATGTTTGAATGTCACGCTAATGTCCAGTTCCCTCCTTAAGCTTCTAAACTTAGCTAAATTGCCTTAAATATTCAGGAAATATTCTCAACACCTTTGACAAGTAAGTAACATGAAAATTTCACTTCCTTGTACTCTTTAAGAGGAATTTCATGGTGTTTTTGGCTTCTATGTGAATTTGGAAATTGGTTTAGCTACAAACCGTAGATTCATTATTTTTTCCCAAACATGGCACCCATAAACCTCGAATTATCTTCCTACATCACTAAAAACCCTATTCCTTCCGTACAACACCATATCCCTTTCCCTAAATCCCTTTTCCCCTAAACCCTAAGTCCTAGGCACCTCAATTTCCTAGGCAACCCTATCAACCCTATAAAAAATTTATAATTCACAATACTTTAGAAATTTTATCCCCTTTCACCTACTTGAGTTTAGATAACCTCTACCCCCATATCCCTTATTTTTCAAAGAACTAGCCCTATTCTGTAGACCTATTTTCACTCCCCATCCCCATCTACCTCATCCCTAGGGTTTACACCAGGGAAGAGGAAAGAGACACCATGGGGAAGGAAAGAGATATTATGGAGGAGGAGATAAACATAGAAGAAGAGTGGAGAAGGAAACACAAAGGACCCAAATGACTAGGAGGAAACCAATAAAAAGAGGTCTCAAGAATGCATTGGAGAATGAGAAGCTTGAGGCAAAAAACCTAACTTTTTAAGGGAAAACTCAAGGAAACAGTAATTTGTCAAAGCGAGAAGGGTAAATTGGAACTACTTGTTGATATATCCATGATATAATAACACACCTTATTTGGCATCTCTAGAAAAAATTTGGGGAAATTTGGAGAAAGTTTGAGAAATTCAAAAAAATATTTGAAGGCACATTTTCGAGAAATGTCCTGTTTTGGACACCGTTTTGTAGCAAAGATTGTGGACAATAAGAGAAGCATATTAGGAAAATGGAGGAGATTTGTGTTCAAAACATGCTAGAGAGCAAAAAATCTCTCTTTTTTGAAAAACACCATATGGATAGAGAGGTATTCATCCATGTATGAAGCCTGCTTTTGCAGAAAACTCAGCAATTTTTGGCACACAGAAAATATGCCAAAAATGGAACGCCCTTGGCGCTACACTTTTTCTTGGATCCTTCAATACAGAAAGGGTCACCACCATCATGCTAAAATGATGAATACATCAACCACAACAAGTTTCAGAAAATTTGGAGGAGAACTGGTCCCTCAAAAGTGCAAAAACCCACCAAATTTTCATGTTTCTGCCTCCTTTTTGACCTTGGCGCTGCACTTTTACCATTCTTGGCAGAGGTGATTTTTGACAGGGAAGATGAGAGTCATTTTGGAAAATGGAGGCATATTTGGACACTAGACTCAGAAAGATTTCCAATGAGCTATCATGTAGGTGATTTGGACATTGGGAAGGCCTCCATAAGTTCCTTCCCAAAGAGGTTATTTTTTCTGTCATGGCATTCAACTTTTGCCAGGAGAAATATATTTTCATCATATTTAGCAAATTTTGACTTTTTGAATTTTTATCGTCGGAAATGAGGAATTATTGATGTAAAAGGTGAAGATAAATGTAAATTTCATGTATTTTTATCTAAGGTAGATACATCCGAAATGTCCTCTAGGGGTCAAATGAATCAATTTCCTCTCTTTTAGAGGCAAATTGTTGGGTCTTCCTAGTCTTCAGATTCTTGATTGGGAGTAGGTGAAACTGATCCTTATCTCATGGATTCGACTCCCTGAGGCTGGGAAGACTGGTTTTGAGGTCTATATGATGTATTTATTTAGTCATTGTAATGGTTGGATTCATTTTGAGCTTTGGCATCTCAAGAGACATATTTGTATCATTTTGGCCTGGATATTAATGATAAATTTGCAGCTATTTCTTTGGGATCCATGTGGTATGAATTTTTTGACATATTTTATTCTTTTTGATCATTTGTATGAATTTATTTTAAGATCATAAACCATTTTAATGTCTATGATATGCTAAATTTCAAGTTGAAAGGTATAATTCATGTTTACATGCTCTGTTTTGGGGAATTTTGCATAATTTGTTTATTTTCTTCAGTTTAGGGAGAATTCATCTTCTATGCTCCTCCTAACTTATCAACATTCTCCGCATCTCACCATAATCATCCTTTAAATGTCAAAACCTTATACCTAACTTGCCCCATAGAACACCCTGCAAATTTTGACCTAATTTCCTTGCCCTAGCTGCTTGACTCATCCTAATCCAGCAAATCCGTACACAAATCAAAATCAAAAACCCTGAGCTACTATACCTAACGTATTATCTTATTTTCTCAGCCATTTTGGATTTGTTATATATGGAGAGAGCCCTCTCCTTTCCTAGTAGGGATAGCTACCTGGCTAAGCATGGTTTGAGGTTACCTCGAAATTGCCTTTCTCAGCCTGAGGTTCAATCTAAGTGATAAAATTTTAGGGACCATACTGGGGAAGAAAAAGTAAGAATGAAAAGACAAATATTCCCTGGAAAAGAACGAAAAATATTAGATATAAATGTTGGTGGTGAACAATAGTTGGACACATATGAAGGCTGAACCATTCACCTGGCGACTCCATTCACTAAAAGATCTAGAAACTCAATACCTCATGGTGACTCCACTACATGAATATCAGTATCTTCAAGATTTTCTAAGATGGAAATTTTTGCAAGAAGGTATTCTCCCATGAGCCGAGATCACATTCTGGGTTTCCAAAATAAAATTCCTAAGGTATATTGGCAAAGGAATTTTCCTATGTTCAAAAATGTGAAAGGTAATGATGTTACCCTTCATCTGGTGAGATTTCACATGCATGTGTGTAGATTAAAGATTGATTTTCCTGAAGACTGCTTGATGAAGATATTCATGGCCACTCTAGAAGATGAAGCTCGATCTTGGTATGAAAGTTTGCCGCCTGCTTGTATTTACTATTTAAAGGATTTTCATACCATATTCTTTGAAAGGTATAAAGAATATTGTCCATCCTTAATATTAGCTCAGAACTGTGGTAAACATGTTGATAATTTTATTGAAAATCTTGAGAATTTTTATGGAGATGATGAATTCATGGATGATGAGATCATGGAAGCCCTGTATGAAATACCATTTTAGCAGCATAAAGAAATCTTAGACGATACTTATCAAGATGCTCACGAAATTTTTTAGTTGGATGAAAATCTTTATACAATTGAAAATGATGGAAGACGAGGCCTTATTTCAGATCTGATTGCAACAAAATATGATATGCAAGAAAATCAAGTTCCAATTTTAGAATATGGTAAATCCAATCTAGCTTATAGAGATCTAGATTCAGATTATAATGATGAAGATTATTTTGTTTCAGATCACATGAGGAAGAGATCTATTGTCGAGATCACCTCGAAAGAAGAAAACAAATTTATTGACCCAAGAGTTCTCATCCCATCGGAACAAAATCTTCTGAAAGAGGTAATCTAGTCCCTTTGTGAAAAAAAAAGATGAGATATTTGTACAATTAAGTGAAAAATATTCTTTGGATAACTCTACAGTAAATGATAGAAATGTCAGTTTTGAGGTTTATGAACAATTTGAATTTTTCCCTCTTATGACTGCTGAGTGTGGTGAGAAACATGACAATCTAGTTTCCATGTCATATGAAGATTATCAGCAATGTATTCAAATTGCAGAGGACTAGGGCATTAAGGATTGTCATTCAGATTTTTATTCTCATGTTTCATGTTTAGAATTTTTATTTGAAGAAGAAATTTTCTCACCTACTTGTTTAGAATTTTATGATGACTAGGAACACACTCTTGGTAAGGTTCATTATGAAGAGAGATCATAATCAAGAGAAAAAGGTAACTTGTTTCTTCTAGATCAGTAAGAGGTTAATTTTCATGTTTTTTAGGATCCATTGGAAAATCTATTGCAGTCAGCAGTGAAGGTAATTATTTTAGTATTCAGTGATGATGGATATCATTGTTAGCTATGTTTTTGGCTGCCCAATTGTAAATATTTACTGTTTTCTGGAGAACCTAATTGGGAGAATCAATCAAGCAGGAATTTTCTTGATTGGTTACACTGAAATTTTTATATCGCCTTATTTTATATATGCTTTCAAAAAATACATGCGGTTGTTATCAATATTTGAAGCCCTGAAGTATCGGTGATGTACTGTCATCAATAAGTGGGGTAAGTTCAATTTTTGAGTCTTGTTTCAGTCAGTCTTGAGTCAGCCTTGAGTCAGTTTATTGAGTCAAGTTTCTTTCAGTATTAAATTTGGTTTTTAGCTATTTACTCCAAGCCCAATGTATAGGCACTTGGTCTACGGTGTTCTTGGCACCTCCAAGGAGCTACCATCCCTAGATGGAGCCAATGTTAGTGTTAGTATTTGCATACTTCCACCAGGGATCAAAACACATTTTTTCATGTGCATCTTAGGTCTCCTACTCTAAATAATTTTCAATTATTCCATTAGGTCATGATATAAAATTTTTCCACTGGTGGTTATCCTTGTCAAGTGTCCCATTTTCCTTCACAAGTATATGCCTGCTAACCCTCTTCCATGTCTTCATCATGATGACAACAAGTCTTCTCTTATTTCAATTTTAGTAAAATCACTCATTGAGTCAGTTTCTTTCATCTCTCATTAGGTCACTAGGGTCTCATTAGGTCAAATCATTGCATTGTTTGATTTTCAATAAAGGGTAGCAGAACGTGTGAAGGTGACCCATAATAAAATCATGATTTGCTTCAGTTAGTTCAAATATAATAATTGTTTAGTCTCCCAAAGGTTGCGAACTAAGAAATCCACATACCAACACATCAAATTTCAAAGGGAGTTGTATGTTCCCAAGGGTGCCCAAGTCATCATTGTTCACAAGCACTAAACCCTAATTTCCTCTTCCACTGAGCTAGGGTTTGCTATGAAAAAGAGACATATGACTAGAGAAGCCATAAGGTAGGTCATCTTAGTAATTATGAGGCCATTCCAACTCATAATATCACGTCTCCATCATTTTCTAGGAAATCATTCCAAGAGTCAAGCCATTTGCCACTCATAGGGCCAATTTTACTTCAAAATATGTTTATGACCAAACATAGTTGAATTTGACAAATGTGAGAGAGTTTCTTTTCCATAATAGGTTAAAGAAGAAAAAAATCCTTCCGTTTTACACAGGTGTAATGGTTTTATAGAAATGTCAAAAATATAAGTGCCAGACGAGAGTTGTTGCACATCTAGAGTGACCTTGGGAAAATAAGGTGTTCTCATAGTTGGAGTGTCCAAATTACTTGTGTGATAAATGAAATGATAACTAGAGATGAAGGGATTTCCAATGAGATGTCATGAGCTCAATTCGGAGTTGCGGAAGGCCTTCAAAACTTTCTTACACCAACACTCTGCATTTTTGCACCCTCATTGAGCACTTTTTTACTAGTCTTGGGAAAATCAACTTTTGACATGTCAAATAAACTCCAATCTGCAAAAACAAGGTATATTTTTAAATTAGACTTCAAGATATTTCAAATGAGCTATCATGGCCCCAATTTATAGGCCAAAAAGACCTTCAAAATTGGTCTGCAAAATAGTGCTACAGTGGCGCTATGCTTTTGTCTTGGCACTACGCTTTTGCAGTTTGGCATTGTGCTAATATTGGAGCGTTGCACTAATGTACAGTTTGCTTCTTCACTCTTGAAGATTCTCAACAAATTTTACAAGTAAGTAACATGAAAATTTCACCTCCTTGCAGTCTTTAAGAGGAATTTCATGGTGTTTTTGGTTTCTATGTGAATGTGGAAGTTGGTTTAGCTACAAACGCTAGATTCATTCATTGTTGCCAAAATTGGCACCCACAAACCTCAAATTCTCTTCCTACATCATTGAAAACCCTATTCCTTCACTACAACACCATATCCCTTTCCCTAAATCACTTTTCCCCTAAAACCTAAGTCTTAGGCACCTCAATTTCCTAGGCAACCCTATCAACCCTGTAAAAAAATTCTAATTCCCAATCCCTTAAACATTTTGATCCCCTTTAACCTCCTTGAGTTCAAATAACCCCTTCCCCCTTTCCCTAATTTTTCAAAGAACTATCCCTATTCCCTAGACCTATTTTCACTCCCCATCCCCATCTACGTCATCCCTAGGTTTTACACCATGGAAGAGAAAAGAGACACCATGGGGCAGGAAAGAGACATTATGGAGGAGGTGATAAAAATAAAAGAAGAGAGGAGAAGACACCACAAAGTACCCAAACCATAAGGAAGAAACCAATAACAAGAGGTCTCAAGAAGGCATTGGAGAAGGAGAAGCTTGAGGCAAAAAACCTAACTTTTAAAGGACAAACTCAAGGAAACCCTAATTTGTCAAAGGGAGAAGGGTAAATTGGAAATACTTGTTGATATATCCATGATAAAATAACACACCTTATTTTTCATCTCTTGAGAAATTTAGAGTAGATTTGGAGAAAAGCTAAGAAATTCAAAAATATCTTTGAAGGCACATTTTCCAGAAATGCCCCGTTTTGGACACTTTGTTACAGAGACTATTATGGAAAATAAGAGAAGCATCTTATGAAAATGGAGGATGTTTGTATTCAAAACATGAAAAATAACAAAAATATCTCTCTTCTTGGCAAAAAAATCATGGTTAGAGAGATATTGATCCATGTCTAAAGCCTATTTTTTTAGAAAACTCAACAATTTTGGCACACAGAAAATCTGCCAAAAAACGCAATGCCCTTGGCGCTGCTCTTTTACCAGTATTGGGAGAAGTGATTTTTGACATGGCAAATGAAAACAATTTTGGAAATTGGAGGCCTATTTGAAAACTAGACTCAAATATATTTCCAATGAGCTATCATGGAGATGATTTGGACATGGGAAGGCCTCCAAAAGTTGCTTGCAAAAGAGGTTATTTTTCTATCATGGCGCTATGCTTTTGCGAGGAAAATTGTAGTTTCATCATCTTCAGAAAATTTTGACTTTTTGAATTTTTATCTCAGGAAATGAGAAATTATTGATGTAAAAGGTCAAGATAAATTTAAATGTCATGTTTTTATTCATATCTAGGGTAGATACATCAGATAAGTCCTCTATAGGTCAAATGAATCAGTTAACTCTCTTTTAGAGGCAAATTGATGGGTCTTCCTAGTCTTCAGATTCTTGTTTGGGAGTAGGTGAAACTAATCCTTATCTCATGGATTCGACTCCCTGAGGCTAGGAATAATATTTTTGAGGTCTATATGATGTATTTATTTAGTCATTGTAATGGTTGGATTCATTTGGGGCTTAGGCATCTCAAGAGACATATTTGTATCAGTTTGGCATGGATATTAATGATAAATTTGCAGATATTTCTTTGGGATCCATGTGGTATCAATTTTTTGACATATTTTCTTTTTTGTGATTAGTTGTATAAATATATTGTAAGCTCATAAACCATTTTCATGTCTACGATATGCTTAATTTCAAGTTGAAAGGCATAATTCATGTCTTCATGCTCTTTTTTGTGGAATTTTGCATAATTTGTTTATTTTCTTCAGTTTACGAAGAATTAATCTTTTATGGGCTTCCTAACTTCTCACCAGTCTCCTCATCTCACCATAATTATCCTTTAAATATAAAACCTTCTACCTACCTTTCGCCATAGAACACCCTACAAATCTTGACGTAATTTCCTTGCCCTAGATATTTGAGTCCTCTTAATCTAGCAAAACCCTACACAAATCAAAATAAAAAACACTGAGCTACTATACTTAGCCTAATATCTTATTTTATCAGTCATTTTGGCTGTGATCTATAAGGAGAGATCCCTCTCCTGGCCTATTAGGGCTAGCTACTTGGATAAGCATGGTTTGAGGTTACCTCATAATTTCCTCTCTCAGCCCGAGGTTCAATCTGAGTGATAACAAGTGGGAGAATCAATAAGTGCTTGGTAATACTCATATATGTTTCTATTTCATATTTCAATCTGCATTGTATGCTCATAATGCATATATGTATTACAAAGAAAATAGTATATATAGACTATATGTTGTTTAAAATTTGTTATCTGTTTCATATTTACGACTATTACTATAGCTGAATTTTATTTATATTCATTGTACATGTACTGTAACATTTTCAGTGAATTTTCAGATATTTAGTTGGACTTAAAAAATAGATTTAGACACTCACAAAGCATTTAGAGCTTCTGTTTATTAGTCCCTAGATTCAAATAATTCTATGTAACAGCAGAGAAATATTAATTATATTCACCTATAGTTAATCTATGTCGAATACATATGATGCTTAAATTTTCTGAACTAAACACTATACAATACAAAAAAATCTATGATTTATTTTGTATAAATTGAACTTAGAAATTATAAAATAATAGTTATTCTACATTTCATTTCCATAATTTGATAACTAATAAGAACAATGTAAACATAAAAAATTCACATAATGTGCATATCACAGTTATAAAGACTATTTTCCTCCCAACCTTGAGCTTATTCCACAACTCTCCTCCGAGTAGAGACCAATTCTTCTTTAGTGTAGAGAAATCCTTTGTCTTACTAGTAATAGCTTAATTAATATTTCTTTCCCTCAGCATTTTTCCATAACTGCATCCAGTTATTTTTGGATGTCGTTTCCCTTAGCCTTGCCTTCGATTTTTTTTTTTCACAAAAAATCTATTTTCCTCTTTTTAGTTTTATTCTTACCTCTTCTCAATAAATTTCCACTTTACTAGGGATTTTATTATATTATTTTCTCCCATCTAATAATTTTAATTTTGTTTTATTTTTCTCCAAGGATTTCTCGAGAATTTTAGGAAATTCTTGGGATTCTAGTCCATCCTCACGGATTTGAATTCCCAGTCTCACATTTACTCTAGTCTTTATACAATAATAAAATTTCACATTCATTCATTAATTTCCAAAGTAATATGTCCACGTATAGTTTTCCTTAGGTCCACTTCACCATTACGTTTATTTATTGTCTATAAAAACTTTAAAAAAGGGGATATTGCATAGTCCCCCTGTAAACAAAATATTGTACTAATGTTGGAAATATTGCCATTGATGGCAAATGAGCACAAAGGAGAAGCACCTGAACTATCATTAAGGCAAAGGAGAAGAGAAGTAGCAGCAATAAAGGAAAGAAGCAGATCAGAAAATAATGTAGTAAAAAACATAAAAGAGAGGCGGAGGAGAAGAAAAGAGGAAAGGAGCAGCATTAGACCATAAAGAAAGTCACCAAAGGAGCAAAGGCAACAAAAAGGAAAAGGAAGCAAAGGCAGCTAAGAAGCAAAGGCAGAAAAGGAATTTAAGGCAAAAAAAGGAGCAAACACAGCAAAACAACAAAGGAAGAATCATGAACATGGTAGGGAGAGTCACAAATGTGTAGCAAGTGTGATAATCCCAGTCCGAGTGAATAAAAAATAGAAGAACAACCTCAGGAGATACCAACGCTTTTAAAAAGTAGCAAAGCAAACTGTTTCAGTGCACAGCATAAAGCAATCGGATTTGCAAGACATATCAAGGACCATAGATCTTACACAATCCTCTGTTTGACTGAATATAGTATTAACCACAAAACAAAAAGCAATCGAATTTGAAAGCAACAAGGAGGACCATAGATATTGTGTAGATAAATGGTGGAAGATCATATCACAACCATGAAGACATCGCATATCACAAGGTATAACATTTATTATTAAGACTTCGCAAGTTAAGTTATTTAACTTGAGATGCGAAGTGGATCAACAAGGAGACAAGTGTGGACTATCGGATCCAACAAAGACCAACAAAGGAGATCGAAAGTGCAAATCACAAAGTTTAGCATTTAAGTGTTAAGGTCATCACATGATAATTTATTTTATGTGCAATACAAAGTGGAGAAGGGACACGTGTTGGCACGACAGGGAAAGTAGTGAGGACAGTTAGATCGTGTGGCAGATCCATGATGGATGGTGAATCGCCAGTGAATCGCCAGTTCACAAATCGCAAATGTTAGCAAATAGCACTAAGGCTTCACAAGCTATGTTAATTTTTTTATGATGTGAGAAGGTTAGAGAGTTGCGATGCGGAGAAATCAAGGATCCATGTGTCAAACTGTGCATTAGCGCACATCGCAGATTTTATGTTTTCTTCTTAAGGTTCGCATGGTAAGTTTTGTTGGTGCGATGCGATGTGATTGCATATTGCAGAAGACAGGAGATATGTTTATTGCTAAATGTTAAAAGTTGTGGACAATCGAAGTGCGATGTATTATGATTGGTCAGGTATTGTGGGACCCAATAACCCTAGTATTGCTGATATATAAGAGATGTATGTTCTGTGCATTATGTTATGAATTATGCATTGTTTGATTTTTAAACATATGTATGTTAATAAAACTCAAAAATTATAATCCAATGTGTTAAAAGGGAGTTTATGTGGGCCATAACCCATAGGTCACATTATTGTTTAAAATTGCAGTTTTGTGTTTCATCAAGTGAGAAATTGTGGGAAATATAACTACAAAAACATAGAATGCAAGGGGAAAACAAGCACAAGAGGATAAACACATATCAAATCTAAAATGGGCTACATATGCTTGGTCCAACTTCCATATCTTTGGCCTTTGTATTAGCTTCAATTATGAAAAAATGATGTTTACAGTATCCTCTTTCCTCTGTAGCCTACTCCAATGGCTCCAAACATCAAAATATACCAAGAATGACTCTTCCTAAGCCAAAATTGGTCGAAAATTGGCTCAGTTATGGAAAAAACCAATTTCATACTATTTCTCCTGCAAATTTGGAAAATATTAAGCTAACCTTGCAAAATTTAGAAATCCCACCTAAAAAGGCGCTTTCGTCAAGTTGACTGCCACTTTAATTACGGATTAACACAAAGTGAATGACACCTTAGTTGGATAAGCGCACCATTAAATATGCGTGATCCAAAAGTGTTAAGCGCAGATTAGATTATTGTGAAACATGGTTTAGAAATTAATTATGCAGGCTTATGGTTCATAATTCCCACCAGTTGTTGTGACCTTGTGCCACAGTTTTAGTGTTGAGATTACACGGTAGGGGGCTGGCTCACGGGGCTCTCCCCCTCTAGACCCCCATTGTTGGCATCAATGAATTTGAAATAAAATTCTCAAGCCATATGGGTTAAGACCCATCGGATGGAAGAACGGTAGGTTGATGGTTTGACAGGAGGGTGGTTGTGGGTTCGAGCACGACCCTCGCATCATTATTTTTGATACACCATGCAATTCTTAACCATACTTGAAACTTCGATCATAACATTAATATATCCTCTTGCCAAGGTTAGAGATTTTCTGCTATAAATAGTGGCTCCGACCATACGTACAAGCCTCCTCCACTATGTTAATACCTCTACCAAATAGCATAACCATGTCCGCTATATATATATATCCACCACATGTAGCTAAATTATCCATCCACTTAGTTTAGAGTCTTTCCACATAATAAAGTATCCTCCATATATAAATGTATCCACCATAATAAAATATGTCCACCACAATGTATGGATTAGACCTTAGGGAAATATCATTATTTTGACCCAATAAAATATGTCTGACCATAACTATAGTAATGAGTGAATTCAGAGATATCCAAGGTTGGATCGGTCCACACTAGAGGGGTAACTTGGTGGAACATACATGCACCACGTCTCGAGCTCTCGTTGGACTAGTTGAACCTAAAAAAACATTCTCATTCAACCTTAGGATTAGATGTAAAAAAAATTCACTTCCAAAGTTCACTGGTGAATCTGACTGTGACACTTGTCCCAATGGAATTGGGCTAAAATTGGAGAATATTCCATGGATATAGCTGGAGTGCTAACTCGACTTCCATGTCATCAGTCTGTCATTTTTCTTCACAATTTTTACCTATTTTTGACAATGGACAGCAAGTCCTAAATTCTTCATTCAGAGTGGGATTTTGATGAAAGTAATCGTGACAAAATCCTGGGGACGAGCTCTATGCAATCTTTCTGGTTTTCATAATTTCTTAGCACTTACATTTTTGAGCTAACTACTGAGCCTCTGATCATTCCTCCCCACTAGAAGCCTTTTCAACCCCAATATATACTATCAATTTTTCAGCAGGTGAGTGTAAGAATCCCTCACCCTTTCAATCTCCATCCATTTGGGATTGGAAGAATTTTTTCCCTTCAGTCTCACTCTAAGGTATTCAGCATTCCCTCACCTTCAAGTTTTGTTTGTTCTGTCAAGTATGAGGTCTTTCTCAAGTTCATCAAGATATTTTGGCGAGAAATAATTTATATATAGAATTTGAACATGCTTTCCTTGATCATCAATCAAAAGAGGCTCAAAAAATCTCGAATTCTCAACATTAACGACATAATATATTTTCATATAAGGAGGCAAGTCTAGTTTAAATGCATTTCTACCAATATTTTCCAGAATTTTTAGTGGATCATAATGGATTGGCTTAAGCTTTTTACCTTCCCTTTGCAATATTTATTTTAATCATTTAACATTTTTATGTTGTTATTTATTAAAATTTGGATGAATATATATTTATTATACTAGATAAAAAAACCATTTTCTATAGTGTGCACCACTTCTCGAGCTCTGGTTGGACTAGTCGAACATAAAAAACATTCTCATCCAACCTTAGGATTAGATGTAAAAAAAATTCACTTCCAAAGTTCGCTGGTGAATTTGACTGTGACACTTGTCCCAATGGAATTTGGCTAAAATTGGAGAATATTTCATGGATATAGCTGGAGTGCTGACTCGACTGCCACGTCATCAGTTTGTCATTGTTCTACATAATTTTTACCCATTTGGGACAATGGACAGCAAGTCATAACTTCTTCATTTGGAGTTGGATTTTGATGAAAGGAATCACGATGAAATCCTGGCGACGAGCTCTACGCGATCTTTCTGGTTTACATAATTTCTTAGTACTTACACTTTTGAGCTAAATACTGAGCCTTTGATCATTCCTCCCCACTAGAATCCTTTTGAGCTAAATACTGAGCCTTTGATCATTCCTCCCCACTAGAAGCCTTTTGGACCCCAAAATATACTATCAAGTGTTCAACAGGCAAGGATACAAATCCCTCACCCTTTCAATCTCCATCCATTTGGCCTTGGAAGGATTTTTTCTCTTGAGTCCCACTCTAAAGTATTCAACATTCCCTCTCCTTGAAGTTTTCTTTGTTATGTCAAGTATGAGGTCTTGCTCAAGTTCATCAAGATATTTTGGCGAGAAATAATTTATTTATGGAAGTTGAACATGCTTTCCTTGATCATCAATCAAAGGAGGCTCAAACAATCTCGAATTATCAACATTAAAGACATAATATATTTTCATATAAGGGGGCAAGTCTAGCTTAAATGCATTTCTACCAATTTTTTCCAGAATTTTAAATGGACCATAATGGATTTGCTTAAGCTTTTTACCTTCCCCTTGCAATCTTTATTTTAGTACTTTAACATTTTGATCTAGTTATTTATTACAATATGGATCAATATATATTTATTATACTAAAGAAAACAACCATTTGTACCCAATTTATGCCGGTCCATTTTTTTACTTGGAACTTAAGAATAACATCTTTATGAATTGGTAATAGTAGTTGCTCTTGCTGCAACATTCATTATAGAATTCTCATGATGGAAGAATTTCCTTAATAATTGGGATTGAGAATTTTTAATTGATTAATTTTGAAATGATGTTATTTCAATGTATTTTACGATTCCATTTCATAGACATATCATATTTATTATATTTATTGATGAATAGAGGCATAAAATTTTTTGAGTTACCTTGCTATATGTAGGTTAATACTCATATACTTATATGTGATCGTTGTAGTAGAAGCATGATAATTTTGTGGTTATTTTTGACACCTAATCCAAAAATAAGGAGAGGCATAAGACGAGGAGACACTAGGAGATGAATCCCAAGAGTCTTACCCACCATGTATATATTTTTGTGTACCCTTTAATGCAAATAAATTCATTTTTATTGCAGTTACCTCCTAGCGTGACATGGTATCAGAGCCAAGTTCGTTTTTGGTTTCCCTGCCCTTTTAACTCACCCAAATAAAACCATTATCTAGATTGTTAAGGAAAATAAAATTGAATAAAATTTTTAAGGTATCCATGTATGCACAAATTATGATATAAGTTGTTTTTGTACTATTTTATTAGCTTTAAAGTCATAATAAAGACTAACAAAGCATTTTGATTCCTTTTAGATTTTTTTGATCCAATAATGCTTGGGAAAGAAAATATGTTCTTCTTAATATACTTGAACAATGTTCTTAATATAAATAGTACCTCTGTCCCTAGAAAACCTAACACTCTCTCCTCAAAGATATAAGTTATTTTATATCCCAAACAACTTTAATATAAAATTCATTTAATTACTTTAAAGAGATTATATATATATATATATATATATATATATATATATATATATATATATATATTAATTATGAGAAATAAATTTTAGTCAACCATTGCTTCACTCTCCCTTCTCCATTATATTTACATAAATAATGAAAAAATATCACTATACAACACTTATATCATCAAACAAATGCATTAATGTATTAAATAAACAAAAATGTTCAATAATTCACATTAAAAGATTACCAAATGGATTAATACATTAAGAGATTACCATATACATCCTCATCTCATTATCACTATTAAAAATAAATTTGACAATCATACTCTATCATTACACTCATTTTCCTCTCATTCTCACCATTGAGAATAGATTTGACAATCATACTCTATCATCAGACTTCCTCTATGTTCTTAAAGATCCATAAAAGTAAAAAGGTAATCAATTTATAAAAAAATAAACATATCACTATTTATGCTTATGGAAACGTTCAGCAACACATAGTGAATATTCCTATATGTTCTTAAAGATCCATGAATGTAAAAAAGGTAATCAATTTATACAAAAATAAAACATATCACTATTTATGCGTATGGAAACGTTCAGCAACACAAAGTGAATAATAAAATATTAAAATGGGTTTTACTAAAATACTACAATTACTGAAGGAAACAATATTTTGCTTAAACACTTAATTTAAAATTGGGAAAAACTATTCTCATACCACATTTAATTTTTAAGACATAGACGATGACACCGGTATTGCCGACAATCCCATGCTCCAAGCCCAAATTTACGTGGAACTTTAGGGCGACCACAATGCCAGACCACTTTAAAATTTCCAAAATTTTTACGTCAAATTGTGTTGACGACGAGAAAATTGTGTAGATAAAACGGGAGACATTGGGACTCTCACCTACGAAATTTCATTCCTCCATATAGGGCATTCAAGTTTAACATAAAACCATTCTAAAATTCAGTCCTGATGAAAAAGGTGTTTGCAAGGCAATTCTGTTGCTTCGTATCCACTTGATAGGCAAGTCCGCTCTGTCTTTGAATGCATCTAAACGTTACGCTTGAGATCAAGTACTGCTGAAGTGCATCTTCATTTTCCCTGCATGACGCTTCTTCTTCATGTTAAGGTATAAATCTTTCCCATGTGTCATCCAATGCGTCCATGTAAGTATCAATCCCATCAAAGATTTCTCTCACAAGATTGGCATTATCCGTCTCGCTTCCATTTCTCGATTCCAAAATCTAGCCGATAGATACCTTGAGGAAGATTTTCCACCGAAAAGAAACTGTAAGCCTTAATTTGACTTTTGTGATTTATAAATTGTGTATAAAATCAATTTTGTCAAAGCTTTTCGAACTAGTTCATCATTAAGACAAGACGAGAAATCTGATCGAGAACATAGTTTAAATAGATAGAAAACTCCAGCTAACCATTATAGAATAATGGATAGTTTGACTCCAATGACAAAATAATAGTTGAATTATTATTGTTATATTTTCATTTAATAATTAAAAGATTTGAATATAATAAAATATTTATATACAATTAATCAATAATAATCCAAGATTAAAAAATAAACAAATAAATTAATAATAGTAATAATAAATAATAATAAAAATAAATAAATAAATAAAATAAAATAATAAAATAAAAATAAAAATAAATAGATCAATAAATAATATTAATATTGATGATAAATAAATAAATAAATACTAATAATAAATAAATAAATAACAATAATAATAAATACAAATGAATACATAAATAAGTAAAGTACAGAAAGGGAGGAAGAAATCGAGGAACAGAGGAGAGGAAAGGATATGAGGGAGAACTGAAGGGAAGAAAACCAATAATAAGAACTAAGGGCAGAGATCCAACATTTGCTAACACTTTACCTATCATCCCCGTTAAGGTTGACTGACCTCTTTTCAATTTCTAAGGCCTCTGTCAACTTTCGGTGGTGGAAATGGTCAATCCTTGGAATAACTTTTACATCTTCAATGAAAATGTGAGGCTTTGTCTTTTCTGCATGTTGTGCTAAGGAATTTTCAAGCTAGTAATACTTTATATGTTTACAATATGATTCTCGAGCTAATATACTTAGCATTATCTTATTTTTAGCAGGCTGACCAGAACCAAAATTTTTGTTTTATATCATCAACTTATGTAATCAACTTTTATGACCTCTGTAGAAATGATGTTCTTTTGGCTTTTGTTATCAACAAGAAATTGCACTAGACAACCCTTCACCAACATCTGCGAATGGAAGAGGTGCTTCCCTTGCTTTGGATCCTCGGGGTCGTCCCTTTGGAGTTTGGTGGTGGAAACAATGGCACTGGGGTCCGCATCAATGATCTTATTCCCTTTTTCATCTCCCTTTTCTAGTTTTGCCTCGGGATCAGAATATGCATTTGATTCGGGTGCCTTCAGTTTGGCCACCAATGACTATTTGGCCTGACACTTGTTTGTGATATGAGTGGGGTTGTTATGACATTCATACGGTACTTGAGAACCAAATGTCTCTCTGAATCTTTAATACCCAACTTTGTGCAGAGGGTATGGAACAAATTCGTCAGTTCTTGCACATCTTGATCTCATTGCTGCCGCAGCGTGGTCCACTGGAAGTACCTATCCTCATAGCTCCCCACGAGGTAATATTGTTCCTTGATGCCATCTAAGAATGCATTCTAGATGGGTGCCACCGAGAACAGAGAGGGTTCCCTATCATCCTTTTTATTACAGTAGGTTTCCCACTAGTCCTTGACATGGGGGGTGGCTTTGAAGAGTGCAAAAAAAATCTTTTCTCAATCAGAGAAATCATGGATCGAGAAATACTCTTGTAGCAAGTTAAACCATCTATTGACGACATATTCATCTATCTGGCCTTCAAATAAAGGAATGTAAAAGTTTACCTGTACCTTGAAGGGAGGGGTGCCTCCAAAGTAGTTTTTGGATGCAGATGCATCATATGTGGGAAACCATTGAAGGATCTGAGCAAAGTTATCCATCATCGTGTTCCTTTGTTTCTCGAGGGCCTCCTTGTGAAATATTTTGATAGCATATCATACTCCCTCATATTTCTTGTCTCTCTTTTTCCTACTTTAATATATTCAATATGGATTAAAAAAATATATAATTATCCAATATTATTCACACATTCCCATTTTGGGTGTATTTTGATCCCCAAAAGCTTCTACGAAATGAGTCGAGAAAATTTCCCCTCCACCTTTTCTGATATGTAGCATTTAGCCTTCCCTAAAATATATCCTTTCAACCCAATACACAAAAGTTGATGCTACTGTAGTCTTGTAATTTTGAACCTCTTATGTAGAATTATATCCCCTGTCAATTCTCGTTTAACACCTAATAATACTTTATATGTTTACAATATGATTCTAGAGCTAATATGTTTAGCATTATGTTATTTTTAGCAAGCCAACCAGAACCGAAAATTTTGTTTTATATCATCAACTTATGTCATCAACTTGTATGACCTATGCTGAAATGAGGTTCTTTTGGCTTTCGTTATCAACAAGAAATTGCACTGGAAAACCCTTCACCCACATCTGCGAATGGAAGAGGTGATTCCCTTCCTTTGGATCCTCGGGATCCTCCCTCTGCAGCTTGGTGGTGGAAACAATGGCACCAGGCTCCGCATCAATGATCTTATTCCATTTTTCATCTCCCTTTTCTGCTTTCGCCTCAGGATCAGAACATGCACCTGATTCAAGTGCCTTCAGTTTGGCCACCAATGACTCTTTGGCCTGACACTTGTTCGTGCTGTGAGTGGGGATGTTATGAAGTTCACACTTCCCTATATCCTTATTTGGATTTTTGTTGGTGTTCTGAGTACACCTGCTTTGCCTCTACCCCCTGTTATGTGGTTTGGGGTCACCTTTCCCTATCTTCGGATTCATGGATCCAATGTCTCGCTTTTTATGCTAACATTTATGCTCAATCTTCGCTGAATAATGATATGTTGTGCTAAGTGAGGTAATGTCAAGGAACTCCGTTTCCTTTTGAATGTGTCTATGTGGAAAAGTATGGTACTTGAGAACCAAATGTCTCTCTGAATTTTTAATACCCAACTTTGTGCGCAGGGTATGGAACAAATTCGTCAGTTCGTGCACATATTGATCCCATTGTTACCACAGCGTGGTCCACTTGAAGTACTTGTCCTCATAGCTCCCCGCAGGGTAATATTGTTCCTTGATGCCGTTTCAGAATGAATTCTAGATGGGTGCCACCAAGAAAAGAGAGGGTTCCCCCTAGTCCTTTTTATCACAGTAGGTTTCCCACTAGTCCTTGACATGGGGGGTGGCTTTGAAGATCGCAAAAATAATCTTTTCTCAATCGGAGAAATCATGGACCGAGAAATAATCTTTTAGCAAATTAAACCATCTATTGACGGCATATGCATCTATCTGGCCTTCAAATAAGGGAATGTCAAATTTTACCTATACCTTGAAGGGAGCGGTGCCTCCAAAATGATTTTTGGATTTAGATGCATTGTATGTGGGCAACCATTGAAGGATCTGAGCAAAGTTATCCATCATCGTGTTCCTTTGTTTCTCGAGGGCCTACTCGTGAATTATTTTGATAGCATCTCATACTCCCTCATCTGTCTTTTCTCCCTCTTTTCTAATTTAATATATTCAATATGGATTAAAAAAATATAATTATCCAATATTATTCCCAGATTCCCACATTGGGTGTATTTTTATCCCCAAAAGATTTTACGAAAGGAGTTGAGGAAATTTCCCCTCCACCTTTTCTGATATGTAGCATTTAGCCTTCCCTAAAATATATCCTTTCAACCCAATCCACAAAATTTCATGCTACTCTAGTCTTGTAATTTTGAACCTCTTATGTAAAATTATATCCACTCTCAACTCTCGTTTAACACATAATAATACTTTATATGTTTACAATATGATTCTCAAGCTAATATACTTAGCATTATGTTATTTTTAGAAAGCCGACCAGAACTGATTTTTTTTTTTATATCATCAGATTATGTCATCAAATTTTATGAACTCTGTTGAAATGAGATTCTTTTGGCTTTAGTTATCAACAAGAAATTACATTGGACAACCCTTCACCCACATCTGCGAATGGAAGAGGTGCTTCCCTTCCTTTGGATCCTCGAGATCCTCCCTCTGGAGCTTGGTGGTGGAAACAATGGCACTGGGGTCCGTATAAATGATCTTATTCCCTTTTTCATCCCCCTTTTGTAGTTTTTCATCAAGATCAGAACATGCATTTGATTCAGGTGCCTTTAGTTCGGCCACCAATGACTATTTGGCCCGACACTCGTTTGTGCTATGAGTGGGGCTATTATGAAATTCACACTTCCCTATATCCTTATTTCGATTTTTGGTGGTTTTCTGAGTCACGATGCTTTTCCTCTACCCCCTGTTATGTGGTTTCGGGTCACTTTTCCCTATCGTCAGATTCGTGGATCCAATGTCTCGCTTTTTATGCTTACATTTATGCTCAATCTTTACGGAATAATGATATGTTGTGCTAAGCGAGGTAATGTCGATGAACTCCATTTCCTTTTGAATGTGTCTATGCATAAAACTATGGTACTTGGGAACCAAATGTCTCTCTGAATATTTAATACCCAACTTTGTGCGTAGGGTATGGAACAAATTCGTCAGTTCGTGCACATCTTGATCCCATTGCTGCCGCAGTGTGGTCCATTGGAAGTACTTGTCCTCATAGCTCCCCACAGGGTAATATTTTTCCTTGATGCCATCTTAGAATGAATTACAGATGGGTTCCACCGAGAAAAAAGAGGGTTCCCCCTTGTCCATTTTATCACAGTAGGTTTCCCACTAGTCCTTGACATGGGGGGTGGCTTTGAAGAGTGAAAAAATAATCTTTTCTCAGTCGGAAAATCATGGACCGAGAAATACTCTTGTAGCAAATTAAACCATCTATTGACGACATCTAGATCTATCTGGCCTTCAAATAAATGAATGTAAACGTTTACCTGTACCTTGAAGGGAGTGGTGCATCCAAAGTGGTTTTTGGATGCAGATGCATCATATGTAGGCAACCATTGAAGGATCTGATAAAAGTTAGCCATCATCACTTTCCTTTGTTTCTCGAGGGCCTCCTCGTGAAATATTTTGATAGGATCTCATACTCCCTCATCTTTCTTTTCTCCCTTTTTTCTACTTTAATATATTCAATATGGATTGAAAAATATAATTATCCAATATTATTCACACATTCCCATTTTGGGTGTATTTTGATCCCCAAAATCTTCTACAAAACGAGTAGAGGAAATTTCACCTCCACCTTTTCTGATATGTAGCATTTAGCCTTCCATAGAATATATCCTTTCAACCCAATCCATAAAATTTTATGCTACTCTACTCTTGTAATTTTGAACCTCTTATGTAAAATTATATCCCCTCTCAACTCTCATTTAAATCCTATTAGAAAATCCTCCACAAAACATAGGACTTATTCCTCTTATTGCTCTAGCATAAAAGGATGATAAATTTCAAATTATCTACATTTACCTGTCACTAAAAGCACATGTATAGGGTTACAATTACACTATAGGTGTTATTCCCCACATTTTATGGTATCTCAAGGGGACCATAGTGCACATCCTTGATTTCCTAATACAACCTTGTAGTCCATTATTCTCAAACTCTAAGCATGTATTAGCTCCCATATTGAAGGGCTTCTCTATCTTTTGTTCATCATCACTAGTCTTATTTTTCTTTCTTGTGACTTACATATTTTATATTGCATCTATATGAGGATTTGCGTAATATTCCCAACAATGTTTTATACCATTAAGGAATCCCTTGTAAGATTGTTCCTCTCTCCTCCTTTTTATCCATATGAAATATTGAAAGGTTAAGGTAGAGAATATTCAAAGAAAAATTCAAATGGACACTCACCAGTAGTAGTGTGGAATACACTATTAAAAGAGTGTTGTTTATATACCAAATTTCTATCCGAAGTGTTGAGATTCTTATGACTCTAACACCTCAAATTCTACACCAAAGTCATGTTAACTACTTCTACATTGCCCATTCTTATGTGGAGGGAATGTTGTAGACCTCTTTAACATCATGTCCATATTCTCCGACAATTTAGTCCAAAATGCATTAACAAATTTTGTACCCATATATAAAACTTTTGTCCTCGGTATCCCATAGTCCACCCATACCTATTCAAAGAAAAACTTTGCCCCTTATTTCGCACACATGGTCATTTTATGGGGAATCAAAACACGGATCTTGTTGAACATATAAAATACCACAAATAAGTTGTGATATATCTTCTCATTTTTTTTAAAACCTGTTATAGATTCCATGGAAATTATTTCCTAACAATGAGTGGATATAGGTAGGAGATTATATAGACCTTGTTTTCTATTACTAAGATTCTTGGTACAACAAAAAATGAATTCTCTTATGATATTGTATACATTTTCTTACATGTTGTGCCAATACACATGTGTTTACAAGTTTTCCACTATATTCCAAACACCAAAACCTCCTGAAAAATAGGAGGTGTCACCCTCTCTAGTTAACAACAATCACTCACCTTAATTAATGCATAAGTTATTTAGTTAGTAGAGTAACCTATCATAGAAATCATAGTCAACTATGTTGTCACCATTGTGCACATAAACATGGCTCTGCAACTATTGATACACCTCCTTGAAGTCCCCATCCTATGAATATGACTATTTGTATGCATCAACGATGGATGACTTTATGGGTATGAGATTTACTAAAGTTGTGATCTTTGATATCAACATCCCTGATAGCATGTTGACCTACTTGTTATTATGGCCCCTATTATACCATATCACTAATGAAACTCATATAGAAAACCAGTCCACTTGTAAGGCCTAATGTATTATAGATTAGTATGGGATTATAGCTACTACAGTAGCTCGTCATCTTTTTGGAATACTTTATCTTTTCAAATTAGGTGTTGTTTCTAGTTCTTCACAGCTTCCATTGGGCCACAGAGCTATTTGTTGTAGGTAAGTTAGTTTAGAACTGTTGCATGAAATAATTCATAAGGGTAGCATACATGTATTCCTCCTTTCATTAAGAGTACTCCCATAGAATACCCAATGTTTCCTTCCTGTTAAGGTAGGATGCAACTTGGGTAATTATACAACTAGTGCTTGAGTGATATTGTCCATTGAATCCTCAAGGGTTGGTTATTAATATTTTCCCCACTCAAAATTGTTACCACTCATCGTTATGGTGTAATGTGTTATTGTTATTGTTGGAAATGAGGGAAATGAATTCCCTCATGTGTTTTGTTGTTGCAATGAAATTCCAAGGCTTTAAACTTGTCATAGTAAACCATTACAAATAAATAAAAAAATAAAAAAATTAATATTTCATTTGCTCCACTTAAAGTTACATCGTTACTGACAGACCACATTAATATATGATACATAATACTTCATAAAATAATTATATTATAATTAAATCTTATAAATAATATTATTGTATAATTTATAATATCTTAATATAATATGATAAATTATTAGTATAAAATTATAAATTGATTTTTGAAATTAAATATGTCAATAACATTATTCATATTAAAAAAATGATACGAGTATTTTAGAGGATAAATGTATAAAATTTATTATGTAATAGTAGAGTTGTGTAAGTAATTTTAGTATTAATTGATTTATTATAATTTACCTTATTTTATTTTATGTAATAGTTGTATTTTGTAATTGTATGATTTTTATTGAATATTATAACTAAAAATAAATACTAGAGATTCTAACCCTCTAATATAAACATAATGATAATCATTGTTTCTATTTAACATAATTATTTGAAATGTTACAATTCAATAAAATTATTAATAAATGTGAATATCTGACCAAGAAAAATCTCAAAGAATGTTACTATGCAACATTATAGTTCATCAACATATTATGTGAAATGACTAGTAACATTTGCAAACAAACGAAATACATCCAAAACAAACGTTATAATAGATACAATAACCATATTAGTCCTCCTATTGTTCGACAAATGATCCAATAGAATGAAACATTTTTGGAAATAAAGTAAATTGTGTTAGAAAAAAAAAAATTTATTTATAATTTTCAATTTTTAATTTAATAAATATTTCCTATGTTTCATCCATGTAAACATCAATCCCATCAAAGATTTCTCTCGCAAGATTGGCATTATCAGTTTCGCTTCCATTTCTCGATTCCTCCATCTAGCCGATTTTAGAGTTATATGCGCTTGGTTTTAACAGATATGTTGAGGAAGATTTTACACCGCATAGAAACTGTAAGCCCTATCAGAAGGCTTTCATCGTTAGGAATTTGGCTTTTGTGGTCTATAAATTGTGTATAAAATCAAATTTTTCGAAGCGTTTCGAACCAATTCATCATTAAGACAAGATGATAAATCTGATCTTGGACCCAGTTTAAATAGATAGGAAACTCCAACTAACCATTGTAGAATAACGAATAGTTTGACTCCAATAAAAAAACACAAAGACAAAATAATAGTTGAATTATTATTTTTATATTTTATTTAATAATTAAAAAATTTGAATAGAATAAAATATTTATATATAATTAATTTATAATAATCTAAAATTCTAAGGTTAGAAAAATAAATAAATAAATAAACAAAATCAAAATAAATAAATAAATGAAAAATAATAATATTGATGATAAATAAATAAATAAATAAATACTAATAATAAATAAATAAATAACGATAAAAATAAATAAAAATAAATAAATAAATAAGTAAAGTACATAAATGGAGGAAGAAATCACAGAGTGGAGGAGAGGAAAGAATATGAGGGAAAACTGAAGGGAAGAAAACTGATAACCAAGAATGAAGGGCAGGGATCCAGAATCTGCGAACACTCCACTCATCATCCATGTTAAGGTTGACTGGCCTCTTTTCGATTTCTAAGGCCTCCCTCAAATTTCGGTGGTGGAAATGGTCAATCCTTGCAATAAATTTTGCATCTTCAATGCAAATGTGATGCTTTGTATTTTCTGCATGCTCTATTAAGGCATTTTCGAGCTAATAATACTTTATATGTTTACAATATGATTCTCAAGCTAATATACTTAGCATTGTGTCATTTTTCCCAGGCCGACCAGAAAAATGGTAGGCCTTCTAATTATATTTTTTTTTTTTCTCAAACATAATTCATTTATGTTTCATGCTCACTTATCCTAGTTCCAACTACTCGATGATCAAAATGGCTAAGACATGGGAGCTTATTTATTAGGTATGTAATTTACTAATGTGGATAGTGTTTTGTTACGGAGTAATGATTTGTGAGTTAGGGATGAATTTATAAATTTATTTGAGATTAAAATTATTTTGTGTATATAAAAATTTAATAGATAAATAATTATTAAAATTTTAATTTTTTTATTTTTCAAATTGCTAGTTTGAAAATTTTAATAGATTCATAATGTTGTAAATTGCTCTAAAACATGGATTAGACATCGTGATTTTGTATTGATTATATAATTTTTAGAAAAACCATTATAAAAATTTATGCATGAAGCCCTTGATTCTTCATATTCTTACCAAGCCAAGTATTATAAAACTAACTAATTAATACTAAAAAAAGAGGCGATTAATATTAAAACTCAAGTGAATATAAACATTACTGTTTTTAATGAAGCTTTTGGCTATATCAACTACATAAATATTTTTAATGTAGTTTTTCTAGTGCATTAACGTAGATTAATATACATTACTAGACATTCCTATAGCTTAATTAATATACATTAGTGGGCATGAAAATAATGTATATGAAAATTAGTATACTAATATGTACTAAAATACATTAATGCACAATAATGTACAATTTATATATATATATATATATATATATATGAGTGATATCCTAATGCCTTTAAGATATTAGATAGAACATTTATAACAAAGACTAGAGCACATATGTATTATGTTGGACCCAAGTTATGTGCCAATCTAGATAAATGTTCATTTAAAAGGAAGTGAATTTAATATCTAGGATACATCATAAATTAAAATGGTGTGTGGAGCGAACTATTATTTATGTCATTTGTGATTGGTTATTCTTCGCGATTGTAACAAATTTAGTCAATTTCTAGGGCCTTGCAAACTTCTTGATTGTTGGTGAAGAAAACATGATGGCTTTGAAAGCTCTAATGGGACCACACCCTACTTGATCACTAAAAAATGCATATATGTTCATAATAATTTAGGTTCCTTGATGACTAAACTACAAACTCTTAGGCCTAAACCACACCACTAATGCAAGGCATAATAACGTATCCACATTTGTAACTGATGTCTTGGGAACACATATGAGTCATGTCCCATGTTGTCTTCAATGTCCATTGAAAATTTTATACATTATTGATGGTTATTAAGCAAAACTATGAGATATTAAGCATATTATTGTCCAAGTCTATGTACTTCACCTTCACTACATTCAAGGTAAATATTTAAATGTGAATTCTTTATTTTCTTCTTTTTTCTAGAAATATTCCAAAACACAAGAAATAAAAAAGAATAGTAACTCATTTCATGAGGAGAAGGTGAGTATTTTCCTCATCATCTACTCCATTTTCAATTTCTATTTTACTTATTTAGTGGAGAGATACTATATTTTTGGAAAATTTTGTTTTATGTCATCAAGTTATATTACTGATTTATTTCAATGTTTTTCCATACTAACCATATTGAGTCCTAAGAACCAAATTGGTTGGGTTAGTATCACTGGTTTTAGTCCTCGTTATCCTCCTCTCAAGCTCATTTAAGAAATGAAAAAAATAATACATGACACCTTGACCTTAACAAAGTGGTGATGGGACTTATCATGCTCATTACATGGATTATTTTAGCTCCCTCTTATTATTTTCCTACTAAAAAACATATGAATTTACAAATATTTCAAAATTTTCTAACAAAACTACCCATTCATTTTAATAACAATTAGCCAAGGAGAAATCTTGAAAAATTTATTCCATTATACGATTTTTTATAGATAAAAAGCATATGTTTCCACCATTTATTCACATCACGGGTACTAAAAAATATATTGATTCATAGGGAAAGCTTTGAATTTATCTCCCTTCCTAAAGAGTGAATAGTGTATTTGACACAAAATAAATTCCATTTTAAGAAATATTTCTTACCCCATGCAAACCTAAAAAATTTGGAGTGCATCAAATACCTTAATATATTTGACGTGGATATTCTAACAAGTCCAAAGGAATGCATAAACAATTTTCTCAACATTGGCATGATCATGAAAATTGGACATGAATGGAATCTAACATCTTATTTCATATCTGAGATTACCTTTTCAATAAAAGTACTCCAATGTGCCATTTTCTGACATTATTTTCAATTCTACAAGTCATGACTAATATTAATTTCTTTGTTACTGTGAAAAAAAGAAGAGAATGGGATTGGATTCACACATACATAATTTCAAATAGCTACTTTGTGAAGGATTCAATCTTATGACATTAATACAATGTACTTTTTCCCTAAATACTAGAGATATACACCACAAATGTGTTAGTCGATTTATAGTCTACTAAGAATATTGATTTCCTTATATGGTGAGAAGGACTCATAAATGGGATGAACATTCATAATTGTTTTAAAATATGTGTGTCCATAATATATGTAATTAACTTATATCTTATGAAAAAACCACTAGTAATGACCTCTCATATGAGTATTTTCCCCTTGTATACATTATTGTTACTGCTAGTTTATATTAGGCACTTTGAGGAGGAAACTAAGAAGATACCAATTTTAGCAAACCAGAAGTTAAAGAGAGCTAATTCTCAATTTATATATATTTCACAATATAAAAAAATTCACTATAGATAGCTCACTACCTTTATGCTACTTCATTGTTGTCTTAAAAGAATTTTATTATGACCTTATGTCTAAAGCTTTACATTTCCATTTAAAATAGTTTGAAATTCCTTCAAACGAAATAATTATGCCTCAGAATGATTATAAATTATGGTGGTTATTCCACTCAGCAACTAGTCATAGAAAATCTACTAAAATATATACAGTGTGACTGTTTATTTTTCCTTACATTTATGGATGTGTTAATTAATATTTACTCAGAATGTGTGAAAAATATAATTATATGGAAAATATATAAAAATAAAATACAACTCACAAACCACAAATTAACATAATATATAATCTAGGGAGCCCTTTAGGAGAGTACATTATTACAAGGTGAGTGTGCTTCACGTTGTTTCTTTAAATAAAAAGTCTATGAGTGTACAAAATTTTTAGGATTATGGCATGTGGAAGCTCTAATTCTTGAATTATCTCCATTTTATATCTCCCAATCAGTCATAGTTACTCTTCTTTTCTATGGAACAAAATGTTGTAAAATAGAGTGGAACCCTTTTTCTTTTGAGTAGCTTGGATATGAAACAATTTGATAACATAATTGTGGTTAATTTTGACTCATTCAACTCATAAATTGAATTGGAATATGCAATATTCTATATTATTATTCATCATGGTCACATAAATACCAAATATTATATGGATAATGGAGCGCATCCTCTCAAATTATGGTGGTAAAATATGGAAGGTCAACTTTTGAATGAGATAATTTTTTTACACAATGTGTGATTGAGGTAAATCTTGAGTCATTGGAGAGGAATTTCTATAGATAACATACTATTGTTTTTTGGTAGGTACAGATCAAAAATTTACACCATTTTTTTTTCATTTCATGCCTTAAATTTCTCCCAAAATATTTTAGACTCCACATTGTCAAACTCGGACTTGTATGTGAAAGTGGTCCTATGAGTTGATTTCTCCCTTTTTTGTTCTTTAATATATTCAATATGGATTAAAAAAACATAATTATCAAATACTATTCACACATTCCCATTTTGGGTGTATTTTGATCCCCAAAATCTTCTACGAAACGAGGTGAGGAAATTTCCCCTCCACCTTTCCTGATATGTAGCATTTAGCCTTCCCTAGAACATATCCTTTCAACCCAATCCACAAAATTTCATGCTACCCTTGTCTTGTAATTTTGAACCTCTTATGTAAAATGATATCCCCTCTCAACTCTCATTTAACACCTGTTAGAAATTTCTCCACAAAACGTAGGACTTATTCCTCTTGTTGCTCTAGCATAAAAGGATGATAAAATTTCAAATTATCTACATTTACCTCTCATTAAAAGCACATGTATATGGTTACAATTATGCTATAGGTGTTATGCCCCACATTTTATGGTATCTCAAAGGGACCATATTGTAGATCCTTGATTTCCTAATACAACCTTGTAATCCCTTATTGTCTAACTCTAAGCATGTATTAGCTCCCATATTGAAGGACTTCTCTATCTTTTGTTCATCATTCCTAGTCTTATTTTTTTTTCTTGTGACTTACATATTTTATATTGCGTCTATATGAGGATTTACGTAATATTCCCAATAATTTTTAATACCATTAAGGAATCCCTTGTAATATTTCTCCTCTCTCCTCCTTGATATCCATATGAAATATCGAAAGGTTAAGGTAGAGAATATCCAAAGAAAAATTCAAATGGACACTCACCAGTAGTAGTGTGGAATACAATATTAAAAGAGTGTTGGTTATATACCAAATTTCTATCCAAAGTGTTCGGATTCTTATGAATGTAACACCTCAAATGCTACACCAAATTCATGTTAACTACTTCTAAATTTCCCATTTTTATGTGGAGGGAATGTTGTATACATATTTAACATCATGTCTATATTATCACACAATTTAGTCCAAAATGCACTAACAAATTTTGTACCCATATATAAAAAATTTGTCCTTGCTATCCCATAGTCCACCCATAACTATTCAAAGAAAACCTTTGCACCTTATTTCCTACACATGGTCATTTTATGGGGGATAAAAGCACACATCTTGTTGAACCTATCAACTACCACGAATAAGTAGTCATAGATCTTCTTGTTTTTTGTTAAACATTTTATAGATTCCATGGAAATTATTTCCTAAAAATGAGTGGATATAGGTAGGAGATTATATAGACCTTTTTTGCTATTAATAAGATCCTTGGTACAACAAAACATCCATCCTCTTATGATATTCTATACACGTTCTTACATGTTGTGCCAATACACATGTGTCTACAAGTTTGCCACTATATTCCCAAAACCAAAACCTCCTAAAAAATTGGAGGTGTGACCTCTCTAGTTAACAAAAATCACTCACCCTAATTAATACATAACTTATTTATCTATTAGAGTAACCTATCATTGAAATCGTAGTCAACTATGTTGTCACCATTGTGCACATAAACATAGCTCTGCAACTATTGATACACCTCCTTGAAGTCCCCATCCTATGAATATTTCTGTTTATATGCATCATCGATAGATGAATCTATGTGTATGAGATTTACCCAAGTTGTGATATTTGATATCAACATCCTTGATAGCATGTTTACCTAGTTTTTATTATGGCCCCTATTATACTATATCACTAATGAAACTCATATAGAAAACCAGTCCACTTGTAAGGCCTAATGTATTATAGATTAGTATGGGATTATAGCCACTATACTAGCTTTTCATCTTTGTGGAGTACTTTATCTTTTCACATTAGGTGTTGTTTCTAGTTCTTCACAGCTTCCATTGGGCCATAGAGCTCTTTTTTGTAGGTAAGTTAGTTTAGAACTATCACATGAAATAATTCATAAGGGTAGCATACATGTATTCCTCCTTTCATCAACAGTACTCCCATAAAATATCCAACCTTCCATTCCTCTTAAGGTAGGATGCAAGTTAGGTAATTCTACAACTAGTGCTTGAGCGATATTGTCCATTGAATCCTCAAGGGTTGGTTATTAATATTTTCCCCACTCGAAAAATGTTACCAGTCATCTTATGGTGTAGTGTGTTGTTGTTACTATTGGAAGTGAGGGAAATGAATTCCCTCAAGTATTTTTTTGTTGTTATGAAACACCAAGGCTTTAAATTTGTCACAGTAAACCATTACAAATAAATAAAAAAATTAAAAATTTAATATTTTATTTGCTCCACTTAAAGTTACATCGTTATCGACAAACCATATTTATATGATACATAATATTACATAAAATAATTATATTATAATTAAATTTTATAAATAATATTATTGTATAATTTATAATATCTTAATATAATATGATAAATTATTAGTATAAAATTATAAATTGATTTTTGAAATTAAATATGTCAATAACATTATTCATATTAAAAAAATGATACGTAGTATTTTAGAGGATAAATGTATAAAATTTATTATGCAATAAGAGAGTTGTATAAGTAATTTTAGTATTAATTGATTTATTATAATTTACATTATTTTATTTAATATAATAGTTGTATTTTGTAATTGTATGATTTTTATTGAATATTATAATTAAATATAACTATTAGGGACTCTAACCTATTCATATAAACATAATTATAATCATTTTTTCCATTTAACATAATTATTGAAAATGTTACCATTCAATAAATTATTAATAAATGTGAATATGTGACCCAAGGGAAAAAAATCTCAAAGAATGTTCGAATGCAACATTATGGTTCATCAACATATTATGTGAAATGACTATTAGCATTTGAAAACAAATGAAATACATCCAAAACTAACGTTATAATAGATAAAATAACCATATTAGTCCTCTTATTGTTCTACAAATGATGAAATAGAATGAAACATTTTTGGAAAAGGTAAATTGTGTTAGAAAAAAATTAATTTAATTATACTTTTCATTTTTTTTGGTAATAAAGTTTATAACATTGAATTAGGGATTTCTGTCTATTACTCTCAGTGAATTCCATATACTACATATATGTACATAATTTAACTTTAATTATTCATGTTGTATGTATCATTTCCTTTTAATCGACAACCTTTATTATAATATATATGATTTTTATTTTTGAGAAGGTTTTTCTCCGAAAAGACTCGAAGGAAAAGCCTCGCATGAGCTTCAAAATATTGTCTGGTACAATCATAATTACAAAGAAAATGGTCACATAATTTCAAAATATCTTACACTATATGTTAAAAAATTGTTCATCGTCGTGTTGGCATTGATGTCAAATGAGCGAGGATGACATGAGCATGGTGTATCATGCTTAATGGGATTCTTCTATTTGTTGCAATATTTCATATAGAATCATAAAAGTAGTAGGATATGTAAATAAGGTATAAAATATTATACCTATGGTGGTTGGGAGTCCTAGAATTTGATGATATTTATACTTTAGTAAATCAACTAAGACTCTCTTGGTAATGGAATAGTTGGAATGTGGTCTAAAAAATCTTTCCAATGTTATGGTGAAGTGAGGAAGGGGCCTCCTAGATAAAAATGTATTGAAAATCACATTTCAAATATAAAAAAATTCAAAATTGTAGTGCTAAAGTAAACCTCGAAGTTATTTGGTGATAAGACTAAAGAATTTCTTGGCAGTTTGGCCGAAGTTGGTGAACAAGTCACTTTCATATTTTTTCCCAAGAGTTTAATAAAAGTGCACAAGTTAAAATATCCTAATATTCGGGGCTAGGATGAGACCACAATACAAGTTGTGAAAGGTGTTAAGGTGGTTGACCAATGATAATCTTAGGAGGGTTAGAGCAAGGGTTATTTCATGGGACATTTTCTAATGATAATATTATAGCTAGAGCCATGAACCAAAAGTAGCATAAGTAACTAGTCACACTTGAAAAAATAACCCTATAGGTTTCCCCCTAACATTTGAGAGGAAAGGCACATGGATAAAGTCGTAGGGTAACTTGGCACTAAGACATTGTGGCATACATGTATTCCTGGTTTTCATCGTATTGGTGTAGCATGAATTCATAGTACATGTCACCCTAGATGATTATCCGTGAAAAATATCAAGGAGGTGTATTATCAGGAGGTTGGGGTAAGGGATCCAACAGTCAAATAATTTTAAAATGTTTGATGACTATGTCATAAAATAAAGGAATGCCAAGGTATTGGTAATGCACTATCATTAGGGAAATTCTAGGTGTCCAAATAAATCCTCTCTCCATTAAGGGTGTAACAAATCCGACTAACCCATTTTTTTTCTTTTTCTTTTTATACTAATTGTGGTCATGATCACCGTTCTATTCCAACATATTCTTCATTGATTAATTTTAACACTAATAATGCAACCTAAAAGACTAACTTTGTTTTATTTTTCTCATCCTCAAATTATGTCTTATAATTTATTCCTTATGTTGGTTTATACAATGCCTTCACTAAAATTAATTCTTAAGAGCCTACTTATTCTATCCGAAAAGGGACCCTCTTAAGTAGATTATCATACATAATTTACCTATGTATTTTAATCTATTTACATCTCCTTTTTGTTATTACTACTCCTCATAATGGTATAACTTGCCTTAGTTACAACATTGGAATAATTTATAATGATGATATTCAAGTTATACTTTGCCACTTATAACTTTCTAACCACTATTATTATTATCCAAATAATATACATCACCCTAACTTATGATATAATTCATTCGTGGTATAATAACTTACCAGATATTACTATGTACCATACCTCTTAATTATTCATTCAATATATATATATATATATATATATATATATATATATATATGACCCAACGAAAAGTTAAATTCATATATATCAACGTAGTGTTCCTAACACATACCACTTAACATATTATAACTACTGAAATATCGTCCTACTTTTCGACTTGAATTCTCATAGCTTATAGTTGTATTAATCCATAGCTTATAGTTGTATTAATCCATTTATAGGAATTTAATAGCTCAATTTATGAGTGATTGGATTCTACCCATATATACCTTATTTACTCACCCTCTGCACCTTATCATTTTGTTTTAATAAACAATTTATTGCTCATATGTTAACGTATGCATTTCACATGGATTCGATCCTTGCAAGGACACTTGTATGGTGGTGATGAAATATGAGGATTTTTTGAGATTTCTTCAACTATTGAGTGACATTTTTAGGGTTTAAAATTTTCATTTGGTTCTCATTCAATCTGCTTTCCTCTTGGAGAAATCAGTGCACTAAGAGATACCTATCCAATGGTTTTACAATGAATTTATGTGAGACTGATGAGAGTATTATTTGTATGCCCTCTTTATTATTATTCTTGTGTTGTGTAACTTCAGTGGAAAGTCAAATTAGAGTTATTCTTTGAAACCAACGTTTTAAATTTTTCAATACAGGTAAGGAACCTCCATTTACAAGTTATCTAAATCTGATTTTCTTCATTTTTCATAATAATTGTACCTCTAAATATCATTTCTATTTTTTTCATGATGTTAATTACGATTACAATTAATTGTGACAGAGTCTAAATTACATTGGGACTCCTTCAAAGTACCCTTCTTCCTCAGTGTAATCTTCACGAGGAGAGAGACGAGGTAATTCCTTTACTCCATCCGAAATTTTCAAGGATTTTTATGTTATACTTATGGTAGAAATTACAACCACATGATTTTACTACAGGGTTCTCATTTTTCTTGGACGATTTTAATGTTATACAAACTCCCCAATTTGTATAATTCTTGTTCCATACTGTAATTTATGGTTTTATATTGAGTTGAGGTAATTTTGGGTTTACACACGAGATTTATAATTCATCTTTGTAGTTATTACCCCCATGAGTTTTATCTATTTGAAACGTTTGCATTTCATGCCTCTGTTCTGTATTAATGGGGGAATTTATTGTTTTACATTTAAGAATTTTATGTTTTCCTTACTAGAATCATTTAATTATAATTACATTAAATTACTCTTCGAAATTTACATACATATTCTTTTCCTTCCATAATTTGAAATTTTCCCCCAAATTCAGATTTTGGGTTTCTGACTAACTTCGTTTATGATTTCGTAATCATAATTCCATACTCTGTGATGCCCCAATTTTTATGTTTTTGTGTTATAATGACATAAGATAGAATTAAATGGATTTCCGTCATTGTAAATGAGAGTCATATCACTCTATCATATAAAATGTTATTACAACCTTTTATCAGTTTGCATTGTGCATATATATTTGATTTTTCTTTATATGAGAGATAGATTTATGTTCGCATCGATAAGACTCTTTCATGCTTGCTCGACTAGAGGATACCCTACTCTCTATGCATTGGAAAGTTGTTCTATCCATGCAATTGCACTCGATTTTTTATTTCTCAATCATTAATCTGAATACATAAGAGACCTTTAAAATTCATTCAGTATCATTATATCATTGACCTCCAATGATTTCTGAATGCTTTAATTTGTACATAGATATTAATTTTAAATTTTCAGGGAATATAATTTTGATTTTGTTTTAACGAAATTCCATTTCGTTTTGGTGTGTCGTAGAATATGAAATTGTATTACATAGTTTTTTATTTCCCCACTCAATCCTCAATTGGGATTTTCTATGACTACTTCTTAATATTTAAATTTCCATTTGATTTTAAATGTTATATGTAACATTTATTTTGTTTTTTCCACCCTATAATAACTCTTCTATTTCCTCTGTGTAAAAGAGGATGGATACAATTATATATTTTACCGTGTATCTATACAGAAATTATGATTTTTTTATTAATACTCATCCTAATTTTGTATAATAGAAATTTGACCATTTTAATATAGTAGCAATTGTGAAATTAATTTCTCTCTATTTACATTTCAGATCTCTTTTTTTATATCATATTACTCTGTGCGTTTAGAGTAATTGAATTTGAAACTAATTCTTCCATAATTTAATTTTGAAGTTAGTTTATAATAATTTTCTTCCTCAAACTAATCTGGAAATTTTTTTTCCATATTCTCATGTTCTTCCGCAACTATGTATAATACTCATCCACTTCAAGACACCTCTTGCCTCTGGTCAGTATCGAATTTTTCCATCGTTTCATTAATTACTGTCACATAATTAATTATGATCTATTTATCCTCTTGTCCTTACAGTTCCTTTTTATTGTATGTAAAGTAAGAAAGCTTCCAGCCTTAAGATAATTTTCGCAGGTATTCTCATTATCTGTACATTTTCTAAATTTTTCCTTTTTGCTTTCGTCAATTAAAATTTCTAACTTTAATCGCTATGTTTGTTTCAATTTTATCCCATGGTTTTCATTATCTGGTACAACTCTTCACGATCAACAGTCAAAGTTCTTGATTATTAATTTATCGTATTTCAGTTTGGTCATGACAGGAATGGAGGCTCTTCCACCATTTTTTCTACTCTGCATAATTCATCATCTTATATTTTATTTTTAATTTTGATGATGACCCTCATGACATTATAATCAAACTTGTGTAAAATGGAATTATTATTTAAGGTTGACCTCATTATTTAATCCTCAACTCCACTACAACATTTTTTGGAAAAGTACTCATACATGTAAATTTATACAGCTACTTATTTTTTTCCATAGTACATGTTTGTAAATAAGTCACTAAATTTTGGAATGGATATAAATGTATAATAATTTCTATATGACAACATATATGTTTCTATTTCAAATTTCAATCTGCATTGTATGTTCATAATTCAGATATGTATTACCAAGCACATTGTATATATAGACTATATGTTTCTTAGAATTTCCTATCTATTTCATATTTACTACTATTACTATAGCCAAATTTTATTAGTCTCATAGTACATGTACTGTAACATTTTCAGTGAATTTTCAGATATTTAGTTGGACTTAAACAAAATATTTGGACACTCACAAAGCATTTAGAGCTTCTATTTCTTAGTCCCTAAATTAAAATAAGTATATGTAACAAAAGAGAAATATTATTTATATTCACCTATAGTTAATATATGTCAAATAAATATGATGCTTAAATTTTCTGAACTAAACACTGTACAATACCAGAAAAACTATGATTTATTTTGCATAAATTGAAGTCATACATTATAAAAAAATAGTTATTATACATTCCATTTCCATAATTTGATAACTAATAACAACAATATAAACATAAAAAATTCACAGAATGTGCATACCACAGTTATAAAGAATATTTTCCTCCCAACATTGAGCTTATTCCACAACTCTCCTCCTAGTAGATACCAATTCTTCCTTAGTATAGAGAAACCCTTTGTCATACTAGGAATAGATTATTTAAGCTTACTTTCCCTCAGCATGTTTCCATAACTTCGTCGAGTTATTTTCGGATGTTGTTTCTCTTATCCTTGGCTTTGATTCTTTTTTTTTACATAAAAACTCCTTTTAAAACTATATTTTCCTCCTCCTAGTTTTATTCTTACCTCTTGTCAATAAATTTCCACTTTACTGAGGATTTTATTAGATTCTTTTCTCGCATCTAATCATTTTATTTTTCTTTTATTTTTCTCCAAGGATTTCTCGAGAATTTCAAGAGTCTTGGGATTCTAGTCCATCCTCAGGGATTTGAATTCTTGGTCTCACATTTCCTCTAGTCTTTATACAATAATAAAATTTCACATTCATTCATTAATTTCCAAAATAATATGTCCAGACATAGTTTTCCTTAGGCCCACTTGACCATTATGTTTATTTACTGTGTATAAAACCTCAAAAAAAAGGGATATTACGTAGTCCCCTTCTAAAAAAAATATTGTACTTATGTTGGAAATATTGTCATTGATGGCAAAGGAGCAAAAAACAGAAGAACCTAAACTACCATTAAGGAAAAGGAGCAGAGAAGCAGCTGGAATAAGGCAAAGAAGCAGATCAGACAATAATGTAGTAAGAGAACATAAAAGAGAGGTAGAGGAGAAGCAAAGAGGAAAGGAGCAACATTAGACCATCACCAAAGGCACGAAAGGAGGAAAGGCATAAAAAATGCAAAGGAAGCAAAGGCAGATAATAATCAAAGGCAGAAAAGGAAGTTAAGGTAGAAAAAGGAGCTAAGGCAGCAAAACAACAAAGGAAGAATCATGAACGTGGTAGGGAGAGTCATGAAAATGCCGAAAGTGTGATAATCCCAAGTCCAAGTGTATAAAAAATAGAAGAACAAGCTAAGGAGATACCAATGATTTTAAAAAGGGGAAAAGAAAATTGTTTCAGTGCACAACAAAAATAAATCGGATTTGCAATACATAGCAAGGACGATAGATCTTACAAAATCCTCTGTTTGATTGAATATACTATTAACCACATAACAGAAAGAAATGGAATTTGAAAGCAAAAAAGAGGACCGTAGATCTTGCGCAGATAAGCGGTGGAAGATCATATCGTAACCATGAAGACATTGCATTTTGCAGGGTATAACGTTTATGATTAAGACTTTGCAAGTTAAATCATTTAACTTGTGATGCGAAGTGGATCGATAAGGAGACAAGCTTGGACTGTCAGATCCAGCGAAGACCAACAATGGAGATCAAAAGTGCAAATCACAAAGTTTAGCATGTAAGTGTTAAGGTCGTCACAGGGTAAGTTATTTTAAGTGCTATATGAAGTGGAGAAGGGACACATGTTGGCACGATAGGGAAAGTAGTGAGGACTGTTATATCAAGTGGCAGATCCGCGATGGATATCGAGTTCACACATCGCAAATGTTAGCGCATAGTGCTAAGGTTTCACAAGCTATGTTAATTTTTTTAAGATGCGATAAGGTTAGAAAGTTGTGATGCGGTGAAAGGAAGGAGCCATTTGTTGGCACTGTGCATTAGCACACATTGTAGATTTTATTTTTTATACTTAAGGTTCGCATGGTAAGTTTTATTGGATGCGATGCGATGTGATCGCATATCGCACAAGACAGGAGATATGTTTTTTTCTAAACGTTAAAAGTTGTGGTCAAGTGAAGTGCGATCTATTATGCTTGGTCAAGTATTGTGGGACCTGATAACCCTTGTTTTGCGAATATATAAGAGATGTCTGTTATGTGCATTATGTTATAAATTATGCGTTGTTTGATTGCTAAACGTATGTATGTTAATAAAACTCGAAAATTATAATCCGCTGCATTAAAAGGGAGTTTATGTGAGCCATAACCCATAAGTCACAATATTGTTTAAAATTGTAGTTTCATGTTGCATCAAGTGATAAATTGTGTGAAACATAATTGTAGAAACATAAAATACAATGGGACAACAAACAATAGGATAAATACATATCAAATCTAAAATGGGCTACATATATTTGGTCCAACTTCCATGGCTTGGGTCTTTTTAGTAGCTTCAAATATGAAAAAATGATGTTTACAGTATCCTCTTTCCTCTACAACCTGCTTCAATGGCTCCAAAACATCGAAATATACCAAGAATGACTCTTCCTGAACCAAAGTTGGTCAAAAATTGGCTCATTTATGGAAAAAACCAATTTCATACTATTTCTCCTGCAAATCTGGAAAATATTAAGCTAACCTTCCAAAATTTAGAAAGCCCGCCTAAAAAGGTGCTTCCGTCAAGTTGACTGCCACTTTAATTATGAATTAACACACAATTAATGATGCCTTAGTTGGATAAGCGCATCATTAAATATGTGTTATCCAAATGTGTTAAGTGTGGATTAGATTATTGTTAAACATAGTTGAGAAATTAATTATGCAGGTTTATGGTTCATAATTCCCGCTAGTTGTTGTGACCTTGTGCCATGATTTTAGCGTTGATATCACAAGGGAGGGGGTTGGCTTGCAGGGCTCTCCCCCTCCAGACCCCCGTTGTTGGCATCGATGAAATTCAAATAAAATTCGCAAGCCATATGGGTTAAGATCCATCGGATGGAAGAACAGTAAGTCGATGGTTTAGCATGAGGGTGGTCGTGGGTTCGATCTCAACCCCCGCACCATTATTTTTGATACAACATGAAATTATTAACCATACTAAAAACTTTAATCATAGCATTAACATATCCTCCTGCCAGGGTTAGAGCTTTTCCAATATAAATAGTGGCTCCCACCATACGTACAAGCCTCCTCCACTATGTTAATACCTCCGCCAGATGGCATAACCATATTCGTTATATGTATATATATCTCCACAACATGTAGCTAACCTATCCATACACTTAGTTTAGAGTCTTTCCACATAATAAAGTATCCTCCACATATAAATGTATCAACCATAAAAAATATTTCCACCATAATGTATGGATTAAACCTTAGGGAAATATCATTATTTCGACCCAAGAAAATATGTTGACCATAAATATAGTAATGAATGAATTCAGAGATATCCAAGTTGGATGGGTCCACACTCCTGGCAACGAGCTCTACGTGGTCTTTTTGGTTTACATAATTTCTTAGCACTTAAATTTTTGAGCTAAATACTGAGCCTGTGATCATTCCTCCCCACTAGAAGCCTTTTGGACCCCAAAAGATACTATCAATTGTTCAGTAGGTGAGGATAAAATTCCCTCACCCTTTCAATCTCCATCCATTTGGCCTTGGAAGGATTTTTTCCCTTGAGTGCCACTCTAACGTATTCAACATTCCCTCTCCTTGAAGTTTTGTTTGTTCTATCAAGTATGAGGTCTTGCTCAAGTTCATCAAGATATTTTGGCGAGAAATAATTTATTTATGGAAGTTGAACATGATCTCCTTGATCATCAATCAAAGGAGGCTCAAACAATATCGAATTCTCAACATTAATGACATAATATATTTACATATAAGGAGGCAAGTCTAGCTTAAATTCATTTCTACCAATGTTTTCCAGAATTTTAAATGAACCATAACAAATTGGCTTAAGCTTTTTACCTTCCCCTTGCAATATTTATTTTAATCATTTAACATTTTGATGTAGTTATTTATTACAATATGCATCAATATATATTTATTATACTATAGAAAACAACCATTTGTACCCAATTCATGCCATTCCATTGTTTTACCTGGAACTTAAGAATAACATGTTTATGAATTGGTAATAATAGCTGCTCTTGCTGCAACATTCATTATAGAATTCTCATGATGGAAGAATTTCCTTAATAATTGGGATTGAAAATTTTTAATTGATGAATTTTTAAATCATGTTGTGTCAATGTATTTTATGATTCCATTTCATAGACATATCATATTTATTATATTTACTGATGAAGAGAGGCATAAACTATCTTGAGTTACCTTGCTATATGTAGGTTAATACTCATATACTTATATGTGATATTTGTAGTAGAACATGATAATTTTGTGGTTATTTTTGATATCTAATCCAAAAATGAGGAGAGGCATAAGGTGAAGAGACACTAGGAGATGAATCCCAAGAGTCTTACCCACCATGTATATATTTTTTTGCACCCTTTAATGTAAATAAATTTAGTTTTACTGGAATTACCTCCTACCATGACATGGTATCAGAGCCAAGTTCGTTTTTGGTTTCCTTTCCCTTTTAACTCACCCAAATAAAATCATTATCTAGATTGTTAAGGAAAAATGAAACTGAGTAAAAATTTTAAGATATCCATGTATGCACAAATTAATATATAAGTTGTATTTTTTTAAATTCATAATAAAGTCTATTAAAAATTTTTGATTCCTTTTAGATTTTTTTGATCCAATAATGCTTGGGAAAGAAAATATGTTCTTCTTAATATACTTGAACAATCTTCTTAATATAAGTAGTACCTAAGTCCCAAGAAAACCAAACACCATCTCCTCGAAGATATAAGTTATTTTATATCCCAAACAACTTTAATATAAAATCCATTTAATTAACTTAAAGAGATTATATATATATATATATATATATATATTATGAGAAACAAATTTTAGTCAACCACTACTTCACTCTCCCTTCTCCATTATATTTACATAAATAATGAAAAAAATATCACTATAAAACACTTATATCATCAAACAAATGCATTAATGTATTAAACAAACAAAAATGTTCAATAATTCACATTAAAATATTACCAAATGCATTAATACATTAAGAGATTACCATATACATCCTCCTCTCATTATCAGCATTAAAAATAAATTTAACAATCATACTCTATCATTGCACTCATTTTCCTTTCATTCTCGCCATTGAGAATAGATTTGACAATCATACTCTATCATTACACTTCCTCTACGTTCTTAAATATCCATGAAAGTAAAAAATATAATCAATTTATAAAAAAATAAGCATATCACTATTGATGGATATGGAAACGTTCAGCTGTTGGGTGTGGAGCCTGATTATCTTGTTTACTTTGTATCATAGCATTGGACCCCTGTACCTTAAAAGGGGCGGCAACGCCGCCCGTAATTAATTGTTTCCGTGGGGGGTCCAGGGGGGTAATTAATCGCTGCCGTGGGGGCTCCATTAAAAGTATAGTAATTTCTAGTCAATCTGGGTCGTTCATTAGGAAAATGATCTGACAGTAGAAGTTATGTTTAGATTAGGGTTTTTTGCCCTAGAAGGAAACCCCTCGTTTTTATGAGGGCATTGTATTGCGGCTGTGCATTGTATGTGTGTATTCTCGGAGTGAGAAATAGAGAGGGAGACTGTGAGAGAGAACAGAGGATATTACAGCGGATTTTCTGTAGGTTTTGTCTCTTCATTTTTGCCGGATAATAGAAAGGAAGGACTGGCTGGTCGGGGTGGACGTAGCCCAAACTGGGTGAACCAATTATATCTGTGTCTCTCTGGTTTTATGTGTTTTGTGTGCTTGTATTTTTCTTCATATTTTATGCATTGCATTGCTCCATAATATATAATTTTCTAACATTAGCAACACAAAGTGAATAATAAAATATTAAAATGGATTTTTCAAAAATATTACAAATACTGAAGGAAATAATATTTTTCTTAAACACTTAATTTAAAATTTCTAAAGCGAAAAAATATTCTCACACCACATTTAATTTTTAAGATATAGATTATGACACCAGTATTGCTGACAATACAATGCTCCAAGCCCAAATTTACGTGCAAGTTTAGGGCAACCGAAATGCTTGACCACTTTAAAATTTCCAAAATTTTGACCTCAAATTGTGTTGATGACGACAAAATCGTGTAGATAAAGAGGGACATATTGGGACTCTCCCGTACAAAATTTCATTCCTACATATACAACATTAAATTTTAACATAAAACCACTCTAAAATGAAGTCCTGATGAAAAAGGTGATTGTAGGGAAATTATGTTGCTTCGTATCCACTTAATACCACATCATGAAAAATTGTGCACATCAATATGTCTCCATCACCATCAGTAGTGTCGACGGATTGGTCCGGAATGAAAACTATCCTAATATTCGGGGCTCAGATGAAACCCCAAGACAAGTTAGGAAAGGTGTTAAGGTGGTTGACCAATGATAAGCTTAGGAGGGTTAGAGCGAGGGTTATTTCATGGGACATTTTCCAATGATAATATTATATCTAGAGCCGTGGACCAATCTAATGGATAAAAGCAGAATAAGTGAGTAGTCCCACTTGAAAAAATAACCCTAGATGTTTTCCCCTAACATTTGAGAGGAAAGGCAAGTGGATAAAGTCGTAGGGTAAATTAGCACTAAGACATTGTGGCATACATGTATTCCCAGTTGTCATCATATTGGTGCAGCATGAATTCATAGTACATGTCACCCTAGATGATTATCTATGAAAAATATCAAGGAGGTTTATTATGAGGAGGTTGGGGTAAGGGATCCAGTGGTCAAATACTTTTGAAACATTTGATGACCATGTCATATAATAAAGGAATGCCAAGGTCTTGGTAATGCACTATCATTAGGAAAATGCTAGGTGTCCAAATAAATCCTCTCTCCATTAAGGGTTTAACAAATCCAGCTAACCCATTTTTTTTCTTTTTCTTTTTATACTAATTGTGGTCATGATCAATGTTCTATTTTGACATATTCTTCATTGATTAATTTTAACACTAATAGTGTAACCTCAAAGACTGACTTTGTTTTATTTTTCTCATCCTCAAATTATGTGTTGGAATATCTGAATATTCCAAACACACAAGGAGAATAAAAATTCTCCTCTATTAACACAGAGAAATGCTGGACAGAGATGGCATAAAAAATGCTTTTCCCTGTTTCATTAACAAACTAAAAACTATTATAAATTTCTTCCACTGTGTGGGATTACAAAATGTGTCTGACTGCTACAAACGTAGTTCTCACAAAACAAACTTCTCTCTGTCTCTAAAAGAACACACAACAGTGCTCTCTGATCTTACTCTGTTTTCTCTGCTTGCGGGTTTATTTTTATTACACAGCAAAAATTCATTACATTAGTCTATGAGATTTTCATTCTTTTTATATGGCACAACCATTTTTCTTTTAAAGAAATAAAACAAAATAAAATAAACAAAAAACATAAGAAAACATTGCTGCATGTATTTTTAAAACCAAAGTCAGAAGGACTTTTAGTTGTGGAAAATAACAAAATTAGTCAAAAAAAATTATGTGTGCTTGGTGGAGCCCACGGCGCATATAGGCATCAGTGGAACAATGGGACAAATTTTTTGGATTTATGACCTTGTGATGCACGATGAGTGATGAGTGATGTGGGGACCACATCCCATCGGTACATCAGCATCGGTGAGACATCTTTGCGAAGGGTGGAATGGTTAAGCAGAAAAACTTGCGATGAGTGATGACTGCTATTGGCATCACCACCAAACTTAAGTGATAGGTGGATCAACGGATTGGAAATGTGCGATGAGCAATTGTGGTGGGACCACATTACATCGAGACATCGGTGGTAAACATAATAGATGGCGGTGACCTTTGGGAATGGTGAATGCGATATGCCGATATTACATCGCATGAATTATATCAGCAGTAACATATTTCAGAAATACGGATAAACATCGTTCCTTTGCGACATGGGATGTGTGATGTTGCAACATCGCATCACATCGGAACTCCTTCGTATCAACAAGACACTAACACAAAATCTTTGTGATTGGCGATGAAATGGTGGGGACCACAGATGACGTGGCCCATTCATAAGTTTAAAAATACTTGGCGCATGAATTAAAACTTGGTTTTTTGGTTGTTGAGGGCTTAAAAACCTGAAATGATTGTTTTTTAATGAACTCTATTGTTGCATGGTTTAACCACGACTTTGTTCAATTCATCTGCTATGGAGGCTGCGTTTGGTAAAAAAAGAATTATTTTCATCCCTGCAATAGAGGTTGCTTCACATAAACTTAAATTCCATCCTTACAGTTTCTCCATTCCTGTGTTAAATGCACAGTGGTGCACACTCAACCTTCTATGTTGCTCCTGTTGTACTATGTTTCTACTTGCATGGGGTACACAGGTGACTTTAATATTTTCAACACTCCCCCTTAAAGTCAGCTACTAGTTTATCAGTCATACCCAAGAATTTTCTTAAATATTCAAAACTCTTTTGCCCCAATGGCTTTGTCAGAATGTCTACAAATTTCTCCTCTGTTCTACAATGTTGTAAAACAATTTCTCCATTGTTCACTAATTATCTGATGTAGTGAAACTTAGCATAGATGCATTTTTTTCTCTTGCGAAACACATTTTTTTTTTATAATGCAATAGTTGAGCTATTGTCACAATAAATCATTGTCCCTTTTAATTGTTCTTGGCAAAAATTTCTCAACATTCTTCTCATCCACACTGCTTGACACGCTACTTCTGTAGGTACCACATACTCTGAATCTACTGTAGATAATGCTAGAATGGGTTGTTTCTTAGAATCCCATGAAATGGCTCCCAAACCCATATGAAAAACATAACCAGATGTACTTTTCTAGTCATCAATACTTCCAACCCAATCACTGTCAGTATAACCAACTAATTCTGAATTTTCTGAAGTAGTATACAAAATACCATACTTTTTAGTTCCTTTCACATACCTCAAAATTCTCTTTGCTTCTCGCCAATGTGCTTCTTTTGACCTCTCCATAAATCTGGAAATCAAACTAGCAACATGGATAATATATGGCCTAGTTGTAGTCAAATACATGAGGCTGCCAATGATGCTCTTATACAAGCTAGGATCAAAATCCTTGCTGCTGTCATCTTTGCTAAGTTTCAATCCCATTACTATGGGAGTAATTGCTGCCTTGCACTCCTGCATATTAAATATTTCTAAAACTTTATTAACGTACTTTTCTCATGAGATAAAAATCCCATTTTCATTTTGGTCTACTTCTATTCCTAAGAAGTATCTTAACAATTCCATATCAGTCATTTCAAATTCGTCTTTCATGACTCTTTTAAAATTTTCAATGTGGTAATTATCATTACCTGTGAATATCACATCATCAACATATAAAGCAGCAATGAGCATCTCACCATATTTTTCTTTGATGTATAATGTGGGTTCACATTCACATTTTTCAAACCCATTTTCTAGTAGATAGGAATCTATCCGACTATACCATGCTCTCGGTGGTTGCTTCAGCCTGTAAAGAGCTTTCTTCAATATGCAAACCTTGTGCTCTTGGCCCTTTTTCTCATAGCCTAGAGGTTTTTCAACATAAACCTCTTCCATTAACACTCTTTTTAAGAATTCTCATTTTACATCCATTTGGTAAACCTTCCATTTGTTCTGTGCTGCTATGGAAAACACTGCTCTTACTGTTTCCATTCTTACAAATGCTGCAAAAGTTTCTTCATAATCTCTTCCATGTTGTTGATTATATCCTTTAACAACAATTCTAGCCTTATGCCTCTCTATCTTACCTTCAGCATTGCTTTTGGTCTTGTAGACCCATTTAACTCCAATGAATTCTTTCCCTTTTGGAAGATCAACTAATTCCAATGCTTTTTTCTTCTCTATTGCATTAATTTCTTCATCAATATCTTCTATCCATTTTCTATCTTTTATGAAATCTTCAAAATGAATACGATCATCAACATAAAAATACAAAGAAAATAAGGAGTTCATACCTTCATTTGCTGTCTCTTTCTCATAAATTTCATTAATATTTCTGAATCTTGTTCCTCTTTCATTTTGTGTACTTGTTCTTGAAGCATCACTTAAATCCACTCCATGTGGTGTGCTTGGAGAAGCACTCTTATTTCTTCTCAAGGGTGGTCTTACTCCTTCTTGAGGTGTCCCTTGCTGTCGTTGTGTTGGTGTAGGTGGTGCTACCGATGAGGTGTTATTTTCAGCCACATCCTCCTCATCTTCATCATGAGACAAACAACTTTTAACGTTGACTGTTTTCTCAGTGCTTCCATCCCATGCTTCTTCTTTAATTAATTGCACATCTCTTCTTATAAAAAATTTCTTTGTGGATGGGTTATATAATCTATATCCCTTGGAATCTTCACAATATCCAAAGAATATGCACTTATCCCCCTTACTTTCCAACTTCTTCCTCCACTGATCTGGAATGTGTACATAAGCTATACATCCAAAAACTCTCATGTGGGTGAACCCTTGTTTTTTGCCACTCCTCGCTTCTTTTGGAATTCTGTTCATTACAGCTTTTTGTAATGTTCCAAATTTTTCTTCAATAAATTGGAACATTAAATTTTGTCTAAACTTATTTAGGAGATGAATAATTGGGTAAGGAGGCCCAAAGATAATAAAAACATAAATAAAATCCCTCTATTATGAAAAGGGATCAGCCATGGAACTAGATTTCACACCCTCATGTGCGAAAGGAGATATTTGCAAAGAGGTTTGACCAAGTCAACCAGCGCAGGGTATGAGTTGGAAAGCACTGCATAGGAGGGAAGCTTCTAGAGGAAGGGAAGCTTCTAGAGGAAGGGCCCATGAGGAGTCTCCAATTGCTATATAAATGGAGGGGAGGAGAGCTATTGGATTCATGCATATGTTTATGATATTGAGTTGGTCATTTCGACTTCTTGAGCACACTGGTTGTTTAACTAGTCCGCAACACTATTTAGTGCACCGAGTCTCTCCGTTCACAGATCTCACCCTCTGCCCCGGGGGACTTTGAGTGCTTTCTCGGGTGAGGTTTTCACATAATTATTTTTTCTCAAGACCGAAGCATCATCCTCCAGGACAACGTTATTTCTGCAACAACATAATACTGTGTTCTAGGGTGTTGCCGTGGAGACTCCACAACACCACTTCCATTGCTTGTTTTTCAGAGGGAGAGTCTCTCTTGCTTTTGGAGGATCATTTTGGAAGCTTGAGAGCTTATTTTCGTATCTTGGCATCAGACCAACACATATTCTTTCCCCTACTGTGCAGTTTTCTGCAATAATTACGTTATTTTCATAGTGCATTTGCTACGGGGTTTTGGAGATTGATTGGAGGGTGGGATCTCAAGTGTAAGGATCAGCCTTCCACTTCGGAGATCCAATAGAGGAGGTTTACTTCTGATGCTTTCATATTATTCATACTTATCTATATATTTCTAGTTCTATAGTTTCTGTTGCTGCCCAGCTACTCCGGCATTTTCATGTATTGCTGAAATTCCCAAGGGGAATGTAATAAAGAGCCCTTTAGGAATTTTGTTTCATTATAGATCTTTGTTTTCAGGTATTTATCATTTTTAGATATGTAATATAATAAAAATCAGCTTCAGCCTCCTGGAAATAATTCTGAAGGGTTTCTGGGTCATTCTCTTGTCTTGCAGTACCTCAATCTTGAGGGATTTTCTATGTAAAACTGTTGTTTAACACTTCTCAATGCCTATGCCATGTTCCTAAACTAATTCTTTGATTTTTAATACTATTTTACATCTTATAAATTTATAAAATATGTTTCCCTTGCTTCATTAAATTTCTGCATACTCAAAGTCATGGGAAATCACGGTTTTTCTTGACTAGTCGGGAAGTAGGAACTGTTTGACTTAGTAAAACACCTTTTTTTAAAAAAAATTATACATAAATATCCCTCTTGACCTAATATAACATATTCCGGAACCTTGAACCTTCATTTTACGCATATTTTCTTATACACTCATTTTAGGGCCAAAATCCTCACTTTTCCCCACCTTTTTGCCCATAAAAGCTGAGTAAAGGTTGCTGAAATATTTGGAGTGGGTTGATGAATGTTTTTAAACACTTTTTATGATATCTGAAGCACACATTCCTGGAAGATGCATTTTTTGGGCATGATTTGCTGAGAAATCCATTTTTGGGATATTACAGTTGTATCTAAGCTTTTGAGCGGGATTCTTCAAGAAGATCTATAGAAATAGTATGGAAACAGCCAGGTAGCCTCTAGATATCATCCTCTGTCAGAGGTGTAATATCCGGTAAATTCCCTCCTAGTCCATCTCTGGTTGAAGTTTGTCATTTTTTAGAAATATCCCCGAAATGGGATATTACAGTGGTATCAGAGCAGAGTTCTGGATCAGCCTATGGAGCTAGTTATATACGACACCGAAAGAGAAACCGTGGGGATATTTCTCTATGAAAAAAGAGGGTAGGCAGAATCTTACCCACCAGAGGCCAACCAGGATCACAATGCCTACATTCTTACCTCCAGTACCGAGTGAGAAAGGGAGGCAGCATGATCATATACCCTTTGTAGACTATTTTCGTAAATGGTAGTCCATGGGGGAAGAATTTAGAGCAACTTTTCCTTTCAAATATTACTTTCAGCTCAGGTAGGATGAAAATGAATGGAAAAATGGGGGATCTAGCATGCAGAGTTCAAAGTTGCAGCATACCACTGGGAGGTCACCTTTTCCCATGTATGAGGGATCCACTAATCCCTGTGAGTCTAAGCCCAAGAATATCAGAACATTGAAAAATATGAGTTTATTCTCATCTATTTTCATATCCAAAGAATATGCATCCACCTTTGAGGCGGTCAAGAATATTGAAGAAAAAAAAGAGGAAGTACCATGCACTTCCTATTCTCATCAAGAAGAAGATATTGAGCATGGAAGATATTTGGATCATCAGATTCTCAGTGATTACCTTGTTGAATATAGATCTCAACCTAGAGCCTTCAGGGAGACTCTAGATTTTCCTCATTTCATCCAGCTGAAGGAAGAGAAGAGGCCATGCAGCAGAAAATAAATCAAAGGAAACAGATTTTTGTTGTCTACCTTTGATGAGTCATCTAATGCAAGAACTTGGGTGAGAATGTTGGAGGCATTTTTCCTACTACATCCTGTAGAAGGGAAAGAAGCTATTGAAATCTCAACACTTCATTTGGAGGGTGAAGCCTATGATTGGTGGTGCGGCCACTTGAGCCATGCAAGGGTGGAGACTTTTGTAGAGTTCACTCAAGGGTTGATCCAAACCTTTGATGGAGAAAAAACAAAGAAAGAAGAGATCACATCACCTCTTGAGGAGGCTTGTGATAACGTTGTCACCCTTGTGAAGGAGCAGCCACATGCATCAACAGTTGGGGCAGCCAACACTTTTGAGGAATGGACTCTTGTAGCCTTACGAGAAGTTCCAAATGCACATCAAGGTATGAAAATATTTCCACATTCCATTGTTGCAGCAAATTCTTTTGATCAATGTGGGGATTTACTTTTGCATGACCAAAATTCAAATCTCATTGCTACTATAGAGCAGCTTGGTTGCATTGCGCTATGCAACATGGAAACACTCAAGAAGGAATCAAAACATCATTCTCATGAGCCATTGTTGGATTGTACATCACATTGGAGGTTGGGGTTTGAAGTCTTGAAGATTGATGGTAGATATCTTGGAGTAAGAAACCTTCTCTCCCTTCAAGATGACACTTTCTCAAGGATCTCTTCTCAGCTCAAAGTGGAACTTCTACTTTCATATCCAAGACCTCATTGGTTTTGGAATACTATGGATGAAAGGGAGGTCTCAAGGAGAGATCTCATTGGAGATGCACTTCGACACACCATTGAATGCAATGCTTTTCTTCCCTTCTCACAAGAGCACATAGAAGATGGAGGACATCTTAGGATGGATAACCTCTCTCATGCTTGTGTTGGACATCCCTTGAGCCATAAACATCATGATGGGAGGTTTTTTCCTACCACCTATTTGATTCTTCATAGGGTCTCATTGATCCTTGAGAAGCTTACAATTCAAAATCCCATTAAGTGCAAAGACAAGAATTTGATTTGGGAGGATGGTAGCCCTCATGGGAGGAGTAACAAGATGAGGATAAGGAGGAGGTATCCACAAGTGATTGATTGGATGTGGTTGCTGAGCAACGAGCTAGGAAGCTACTTGCAAATCTATGATATTGGGCAGCAGGAGGCTTGGCTACGCTGGTTACTCTTGAAAGAGTTTGGCCATCACTTGGAAAACACTCTTCCTAAGAATGGGAGGATGGGGAAAAGATGGCAGGATACATGCATCATTGAGTAGCATAGAGAATGGATACATGATGTTGATGTGTCTTCATCACATGAGTTGTATGATGGAAGTATGAGGAGGCAGCAAAATACTTTGTTGCTTTTCTTGGGAGAGCAAGGGTAGATTTTCTCTCACACTTTCTATGATGTTGTAGGAGGAGGGGATGGCACTATCTCCTTGGTCTTTGATGATGAATTGGAAGCACTTCCATCTTGGGAGGTATTCCATATTTGTTGCAGCATTATTGGAAGAATCTTTGACAAGGAGCATGTCAAAGAATAGAGTTGTGTATTGACATGGGCTTGTTTGCATGAGCTCACAGCATTGTCACCTTGGAGTAAAGAAGTATGGATGAAGTGTGCCCAGTAGAGATATGGTAGATCCATAACCCATAGGTCCGAGGATCACTTCATATTTTTTTCACTTGCTGAACAAATAGGAGGTAATGATGATAGAGACATCTATGTCATATTCTTCTTGGCTTGGGTTTTCAAGTATAAGGAGGATTATATTTTTGCAGCACATGGTTCATTCTTGTTCATAGCATGCCAAAAAACTATGAAGGACTCATGTATGGACCCATGTACAATCTTACTTCCAGCATATGGTGAGAATATTGTTTATACATTCATTGATTTGCACACTCTTACCATTCTTATGCAGTACATTGCTTCACAAGAGGGCAAGCTTGTCAAATTGCTCCATGAATTGTATTGGGCCAATCTACATGATGGAGGAAGCCATCTCTTTTGTGGCCTTGGGTGAATGTTTTATCACCACATGTATGTTCATTTGTTTCACTATAGAATGTATCATATAAAGACATGCATTATTAACCATGTAAAAAGAAACATTTTTCCATGTATTTTTATCAAGCAACAACTTGTGAAACTGCGCTATCACTATTGGGAAAGTTGTTGGTACCTTCTTGCATCACTTGTAACCTTCATAATTTCCTTTATTTTTCTACTGATCATGTCTTCATTTGCTGATATAGATCATATTTTTATGGGAGGCTTGATTATGAGAGAGACACATGAGCTGGATGTGTCCGTGACTGGGAAAAATTCTCACAATTTCTGCACTACATGTTCTAATGGGAGCATGAGAGGAGATATGGCCACCACAGCCAAATGTTTGTTCTCTTTTGAGGTGGGCCATAAGGTTGATATTCATCCATTTTAAAGCCATGGGAAAGTGCTTTATCATGTATTATTTTTGTTACATTCAGGCATTTACTATCCTTTAGTAGATGTGATGAAACATGGGCATTGCTTGCCATGTAATTTTTTGAAGTTGCAGTGGATGAGACTGCATTGTATCCTTGTGAGAAATTGTTTGAATCATGTATCATCATGTAAAACCTTTAGAAAACCTCTCATTAGGATGTTCCATGATGACCATGTCCTATTCTTCATGGATGGATTGTTTTGGGCCAGCTTGTTCTTCACTTTTCCATTGGAGGGCAATAATTTTGCAGCTTAGGATTAGCATAAACTCTACACTTGTCATGAGTGGAGAGAAGGACAGCATGGGGTAAGCTATGATGCTTCCCAAGTTCATATTTTCAGCCCACCTTCATTACCGGAGCTTGAGGTGGAGGGAGATTTTTAGGAGTTGCCTTGTTGGGAGGTGGCTCATTTTGTTTGGATGATTTCTTGGGGATGGAGGATCCACATGAGTGAGATGTTCCTCATTATATTCTAGACTCCATGCCTTGAGTTTAGATTCTTCATTTCTATCCTTGTAGTTGCCTCGGGACAAGCAACATTTCGGAGGAGAGGATTGTAATGTTTCAAATTTTTCTTCAATAAATTGGAACATTAAATTTTGTCTAAACTTATTTAGGAGATGAATAATTGGGTAAGGAGGCCCAAAGATAATAAAAACATAAATAAAATCTCTCTAGTATGAAAAACAATGAGCCATTGAACAATATTTCACACCCTCATGTGTGAAAGGAGATATTTGCAAAGAGGTTTGACCAAGTCAACCAACGCAGGGTATGAGCTGGAAAGCACTACATAGGAGGGAAGCTTCTAGAGGAAGGGAAGCTTCTAGAGGAAGGGCCCATGAGGAGTCTCCAATTGCTATATAAATTGAGGGGAGGAGAGCTATTGGATTCATGGATATGTTTATGATATTGAGTTGGTCATTTCGACTTCTTGAGCACATTGGTTGTTTAACTAGTCTACAGCACTGTTTAGTGCACTGAATGTCTTCGTTCAGAGATCTCTCCCTCATCCCCGGGGTACTTCGAGTGTCCACTCGAGTGAGTTTGTCCCATAATTATTCTGGTTCTATACCGAAGCATCATCCTACAGGATAGCATTATTGTTGCAGTAGCATAATATTGTGTTGTAGGGTGTTGCCGTGGAGACTCCACAACACCACTTCCATTGCTTGTTTTTCAGAGGGAGAGTCTTTCTTGCCTTTGGACGATCATTTTGGAAGCTTGAGAGCTTATTTTCAGATCTTGGCATCAGGCCAGCACATATTCTTGCCCCTAATGCGCATTTTTCTCCAATATCTGCGTTATTTTCATAGTGCATTTGCTGCGGGGTTTTGCAGATTGATTGGAGGGTGGGATCTCAAGTGTAAGGATCAGCCTTCCACTTTGGAGATCCATTGGAGGAGGTTTAATTCAGATATTTTCATATTATTTAGCCTTATCTATATATTTCTAGTTCCAGAGTTTCCATAGCTACCCAGCTACTCTGGCATTTTCATGTATTGCTGAAATTCCCAAGGGGAATGTAATAAAGAGCCATTTGGGCATTTTGTTTCATTATAGATATATTTTTTTAGGTATTTATCAGTTTCAGATATGTAATATAATAAAAATAATATTTATCCTCCTGTAAATAACGCTGAAGGGTTTCTGGGTGATTCTCTTGTCTTGCAGCACCTCAATCTTGAGGGATTTTCTATGTAAAACTATTGTTTAACCTTGCTCAATTCCTATGCCATGTTCCTAAAATAATTATATGATTTTTCATAATATTTTACAGCATATAAATTTATAAAATATTCTTCCCTTACTTCATTAAATTTCTGCATACTCAAAGTCATGGGAAATCAGGGTTTTTCTTGACTATTCGGGAAGGAGGAACTGTTTAACTTAGTAAAACGCCTTTTTTTTTCTGAAATTTGACATGAATATCCCCCTTGACCTCATATAACATATTCTAGAATATTGACTCTTAATTTTACGCATATATTCTTATACACTCATTTTAGTGCCAAAATATTCACTTTTCCCCACCTTTTTGCCCATAAAGGCTGAGTAAAGGTTGCTGCAGTATTTGGAGTGGGTTTTTGAGTGTTTTAAAACACTATTTATGATATATGAATAACACATTCTTGGAATATGTGTTTTTCAGGCATGATTTGCTGAGAAATCCATTTTCGGGATATTACAGTTGTATGAGAGCTTTTGAGTGGGATTCTTCAAGTAGATCTATAGAAAAAGTATAGAAAGAAATAGATATCCTCCATATCTCATCCTATTTCAGAGGCAAAATATCCAGTAAATTCCCTCCCAATCCATCTCTAGTTGGAGTTTGTCGTGTTTTAGAGATATCCCCGAAATGAGATATTACAATTTTGTTGGGAATCTATTTAAAATATACAGAGCAAAATTTGTATCTTCTTCCCACTACTCATTTGGAAAAAAAATTTCCCTTAACATAGTTCTCACCATTTCCATTATGGTTCGATTCTTCCTTTCAGCAACTTCATTTTGTTGCGGTGTGTACCAAGTTGTAAACGACTTGTGTATGCCATTTTCTTTGCAAAAACGCAGAAAATATTTTGAGACGTACTCAGATCCTCTGCCAGTTCTAAGAAATTTGATATGCTTCCCCACTCTATTTCTCTTCTACAGCTTTAAAGTGGCAAGCTTTTTCAAAGACTTCACTTTTATATTTTAAGAAATAAACCCATACTTTTCTTGTAAAATCATCAATAAAGGTCAACATGTAATTGTTTCCTGATACTGATGTTGTTTACATCCGCCGACATAAATCTGAATGGATAATTTCTAAGGGTGCTTTCTCCCTTATGCTCTTTCTTGATGGAAATTTTTCTGTATGTTGTTTTCCCAAGATGCAACCTTCACATAGGCTATACGGTTTCTCAATCAATGGTAGTCCTCTTACCATTCATTTTTTGTGCATCAAATTCAGACCTCCGAAATTGAGATGTCCAAATCTCAAGTGCCATAACCAATTCTCATATTTCACTTCCTTCTGAAAAACCTCTTGAGTTACAGCTACTACATTCTTTCCTTTCCCCTTCAATTCAGTATTGATCTTGAGTGGAAATATTCTATTGTTGGTCATTTGTATTTCAGCAATAATCTTCTTGCTTGGAGGTATATCCATTATTCTTCACACATCATTTTTAAAAACTACATTGTAACGTTTGTTTGTGAGCTGCGCAATGCTCAAAATATTAAATTTCAAGCCAGGAACATAGTACACATCTAGCAAAAATTTTTGCTCTCTATTTCTTGCATGGCTACTTACTCTACCTTTTCCTTTGACAGATATCTTAGTATCAGTTCGAGTTGTTACTTCAGATTTAACTTCTTCATCAAGATTGGGAAAATTTTCTATGTTTCCAGTCATGTGATTACTGCAGCCTAAATCTAAGAACCATACATCATGTTGTCTATCGTGTGTTACATTACATGTTAAAAACACATTCTTTGGGTTCTTTTCTTCTTTTGCTACATTAGCATTCTACCTAGTATTTATGTCATTTTGCTTTTTCCTACATTCATTGGCATAATGCCCATATTTCTTGCAATAATGACATTGGACATTGGATTTGTCATACCTTTGTCCATGAGCGTGTTGGTGTCCACCTTACTGGTTGCTGCTTTGGCCATGGCTTTGATTATGACTGTTGCTCCTTCCATGTGAATGTGAAGAGTTGTTTCTTCCTCCTTTTTTTTGGCTTCTGCCTCTTCCTCTTCCTCTACCTTGACCTCTTCCTCTTCCAAAAGGCATCTGGGTCTTGAAGGCATGCTCTAGAGATGGGTTTACACATCTTCCCAATCTCTGTTCATGAGTCATCAGAGATGCATGAAGTTCATCTACTGTGAACTTTGAGAGATCTTTATTCTCTTCTATGGTGGTAACAATAATATCCAACCGTGAGGATAGATTCCTCAGTAGTTTCTCCACAATCCTTCTTTTTTCAAGTGTTTCTCCATGGGACCTTATCTGTGTGACCATCCCAATCACATGTGTCAAGAATGAGTCTATGTTATCAGACTCTTTCATACAGAGAGTTTCAAAATCTCTCCTTAGCAGTTGTAGTTTTGTTGTCTTTAATTTCTCCATACCTTGATAGACTATATTCAGAGTATCCTATGCATCCTTGTATCTCTTAGTTGTTGCTATCATTGGAAACACACTCTCATGTACTACTTGAAAGAGATAGAAGAGGGCTTTAGAGTCCTTCTTCTTAGTACTCTTCAATAAATCCTTCTCTGTCTGTGTTAGGGCATTAAAGGCCTGCTCATCAACTGGTTCATCAAAACCATCTTCTACAAATTCCCATAAGTCCTAGGAGGCAAACAGGGCTCTCATGGTAATGGCCCAATAATCATAATTCTTCCCATTAAATTACGGAAGCTGAGTATTTCCAATACTCATACTAGTACTTGGTCTAGCCATTGCTTATAAACTGAACTTTAAAATAAAACTTGACTATGTTTTTTTTAATAAACAAACTGTCTTTCCTATTTAAACAACAAACTTTGTTTCTAAGAATTGGTATTTCAAACAAAACAACAACTCTGTTTTTTTGAGAAATACCTGGACTTAATCTTTTGCTGAGCCTTCATGTCGTTGGATAATTGCTGCAACAAATCTTTCCTTCCTTTAGCTTCTTTGACACCTTCAAAGAGCTTGGATAAGCTCTGATACCATGGTGAAATTTCTAAATATTCCAAACACACAGGAAGAATAAAAATTCTCCTCTATTAACACAGAGAAAAGTTGGACAGAGATGGCATAAAAAGTGATTTTTCCTGTTTCATTAAAAAACTAAAAAATATTATAAATTTCTTCCACTGTGTGGGATTACAAAATGTGTCTGACTGCTACAAACACAGTGCTCACAAAAAAAAATTCTCTCTGTCTCTCAAAACACACACAACAGTTCTCTGTGATCTTACTTGTTTTCTCTGCCTGTGGGTTTTTTTTATTACACAGCAAAAACCCATTACATTATTCTACAGGCTTTTCATTCTTTTTATATGGTGCGATCCTTTTTCTTTTAAAGAAATCAAACAAAATAAAATAAACGAAAAACATCAAAAAACATTACCGCATGTATTTTAAAAACCAAAGTCAAAAGGACTTTTAGTCGCGGTGAATAACAAAATTAGACAAAAAACTATAAGTGTGCTTGGTAGAGCCCAGAGTGCATATCGACATCGGTGGAACAATGGGACAGATGGTTTGGACTTGTGACCTTGTGATGCGCGATCAGCGATGAGTGATGTGGGACCACATCCCATCAGTACATCGGCATTGGCAAAACATATTTTCGTAGGGCGAAATGGTTAAGCGGAAAAACTTGCGATGAGCGATGAGTGCGATCAGCATCAGCAGAAAACTTAAGTGACAGGTGGATGGGTGGATTGTTGAGTGAGATGAGCGATTGTGGTGGGACCACATCGCATCAGGACACGGTGGTAAACATAACATATGGCGGTGACTTTTGGGAATGGTGATTGTGATATGCTGATATTGCATCGCATGAATTATATCGGGAGTAACATATTTTAGAAAGACGGATAAACATCGTTCCTTTGCGATATGTGATGTGCGATGTTGCAACATCGCATCGCATCAGAACTCCTTCATATCAACAAGACACTAACACAAAAATATTTGCGATTGGTGATGAAGTGGTGGGGACCACAAATGACGTGGCCCATTCATAAGTTTAAAAATACTTGGCGCGTGAATCAAAACTTGGTTGTTTGGTTATTGAGGGCTTAAAAACCCGAAATGATTGTTTTTAAATGAACTATGTTGTTGTGTGGTTGAACCACAACTTTCTTCAATTCATCTGCTATGGAGGCTGCATTCCGTAAAAAAAAAATTAATTTCATCCCTGCAATGGAGGTTGCTACCCATAAACTTAAATTCCATCCTTATAGTTTCTCCATTCCTATGTTAAATGCACAGTGGTGCGCACTCAACCTTCTCTGCTGCTCCTGTTATACTCTGTTTCTACCTGCACGGGGTACAGAGGTGACTTTAATATTTTCAACATTGTGTCTTATAATTTACTCTTTATATTGGTTTATACAACGGCTTCACTAAAATTAATTCTTAAGGGCCTACTTATTCTATCTGAAATGGGACCCTCTTAAGTAGATTTTCATACATAATTTCTCTATGTATTTTAATCTATTTACATCTCCTTTTTTCTATTATTACTCATCATAATGATATAACTTGCCTTAGTTACAACTTTGGAATAATTTTATAATGATGATATTGAAGTTATACTTTGACACTTATAACTTTCTAACCACTATTATTATTATCCAAAGAATATATATTGCCTTACCTTATGATATTATTCATTGGTGATATAAGAACTTACCATATATTACTATATACCATACCTCATAATTATTCATTGAATATATATATATATATATATATATATATGACCCAACCAAAAGTTAAATTCATATATACCAACGTAGTGTTCCTAACACATACCACTTAACATATTGTAACTATTGAAATCTCGTCCTAGTTTTCAACTCGATTTCTCATAGCTTATAGTTGTATTAATGCATTTACAGGACTTTAATAGCTCCATTTATGAGTGATTGGATTCTACCCATATATACCTTATTTACTCACCTTTTGCACCTTATAGTTTTGTTTTAATAAACAATTTATTGCTCGTATGTTAACACATGCATTTCACATGGCTTCAGTCCTTGCAAGGACACTTGTATGGTGGTGATGAAATATGAGGATTTTTTGAGATTTCTTCAACTATTGAATGACTTTCTTTAGAGTTTAAAAATTTCATTTCGTTGTCATTCAATCTCTTTTCCGCTTGGAGAAATCAGTGCACCAAGAGATACATATCCAATGGTTTTACAATGAATTTATGTGAGACTGATGAGATTATTATTTGTATGCCCTGTTTCTTATTATTCTTGTGTTGTGTAACTTCAGTGGAAGGCCGAATTTAGAGTTATTCCTTGAAACCAGCATTTTAAATTTTTCGATACAGCTAAGGAACCTCCGTTTACAAGTTAACTAAATTTGATTTTCATCGTTTTTCAAAATAATTGTACCTCTAAATATAATTTCAATTTTTTTCATGATGTTAATTAGGATTGCAATTAATTGTGATGAAGTCTAAATTACGTTGGGACTCCTTCAAAATACCCTTCTTCCTCAGCGTAATCCTCGCGAGGAGAGAGACGAGGTAATTCCTTTACTCCATCTGACACTTTCAAGGATTTTTATGTTACACTTATGGCAGAAATTAGAACCCCGTGATTTTACTTCAGGTTTCTCTTTTTTCTCGGATGATTTTAATGTTATAGAAACTCCCCAATTCGTATAATTCCTTTTCCATAGTGTAACTTATGGTTTCACATTGAGTTGAGGTAATTTTGGGTTTACACGTGAGATTTATAATTCATCTTTAGTTATTACCCCCACGACTTTTATCTATCTGAAACGTTTTCTTTTCATGCCTCTATTTTGTATTAATCGAGGAATTTATCGTTTTACATTTAAGAATTTTATGTTTTACTTACTAGAATCATTTAATTATAATTACATTGAATTACTCTTTGAAATTTACATACATATTCGTTTCATTCCATAATTCGGAATTTTCCGGCAAATTAGGGTTCTGGGTTTTTCACCAACTTCTTTTACGATTTTGTAATCATAATTCCATACACTTTGATGCCCCAATTTTTATGTTTGTGTTTTATAATGACATAAGATAGAATTAAATGGATTTCCATCAGTGTAAATGAGAGTTGTATCACTCTGTCATATAAAATGTTATTACAACCTTTTATCAGTGTGCATTGTGCATATATATTCGATTTTTCTTTATATGAGAGCAAGATTTATGTTTGCATAGATAAGACTCTTTCATGCTTGCTCGACCAGAGGATACCTTACGCTCTATGCATTGGAAAGTTGTTCTGTCCATGCAATTGCACTCGATTTTTTATTTCGCAATTATTAATCCGAATACATAAGACACCTTTAAAATTCATTCAATATCGTTATATCATTGACCTCCAATGATTTCTGAATGCTTTAATTTGTACATAGATATTAATTTTAAATTTTCAGAGAATATAATTTTATTTTATTTTAAGGAAATTCCATTTCGTTTTGGTGTGTCGTAGAATATGAAATTGTATTACATACTGTTTGGGACATGTCTCATGCAGAGGAATGAATCGCTCCCGCAAATGTACGTGAAGATCGAACTCTTCAGTTCTCAGTTGTATAGAATCCTCTTCCAAGAGTTGCGGCACTCTATGACCCTCTCTAAAACTGCCACTCCATACAACTTGCTTGCTGAAGACATTTCCGTCTTCCCTACTCCAATGAAAGGTAATTCCGACCAAAACAACATTCTCGTTTTCAGCCATTGTAGCCAGGATGTTATCATGACTGTAGTTATCATCATTGTCGTTCGGAAGAAGCCATTCACAGTTAGGTTTCTATCCAATATCATCTAATTGACGTATATTCACATTATCCCAAACATTCTCTAATTCCCAGACACGTCTGCTCTGTCTTTGAATGCATCTAAACGTTACGGTAGAGATCAAGTGCTGCTGAACTACACCTTCGTTTTCCCTGGATGGCGCTTCTTCTTCATGTGAAGGTATAAATCCTTCCCATGTGTCATCTAGTGCGTCCATGTAATTATCAATCCCATAAAATATTTCTCTCGCAAGATTGGCATTATCAGTGTCGCTTCCATTTCTTGATTCCTCCATCTAGCCGCTTTTCGAGCTATAGGGAATAGGTTTTAATAGATATGTTGACGAAGAGTTTCCACCACGAAGAACCTGTAAGCAATATAAGAAGACTCTCATCCGACAACGAACGATAATACATTATATATTTACAATATGATTTTCGAGCTCATATACTTAGCATTCTGTCATTTTTCGCAGGTCCACCGAAAAATGGCGGGCTTTCTATTTTTGTTTTCCCTCAAACATAATTCTATATGTCACGACTAATCTACAAGTGTGCCATTTTATGAACTAATCTTAATTTCTTTGTTAATGCCTAAAAAATTAATACAAGGGGATTAGATTCACACCTACATAATATCAACTAGATATTTTGTGAAGGATTTAATATTATGACATTAATACATTGTACTTTTCCACTAAATACTAGAGCTAGCTTGGCATCACAAATGTGTTAATTCCATTTATAGTCTATTCAGAAGATTCATAATCTTCTCCTTAGATGGTAAGAAAGGACTCATAAATGGGATGAGCATTCATAATTGTTTCAAAATATGGGTGTCCATATAATTAACTTATATCTTATGGAAAAATCATTAGTAATGACTTTTTATAAGATTTTTTTAGTCATGTATACATTATTGTTACTACAAGTTTGTATTAGTCAGTTTAAGATTAAGAAGATAGCAGTTTTAGTAAACCAACCTAGATCCATCTAACTCTCGATCTATTATGCGCCAGGAGGGATCAAATCTCTCGAGGTGCAAACCTATTTTTTGAGTGCAAAACTTGAGGAAAGGTTTGCCCCTCAAGAGATTTGATCCCTCTTTGCACATGATAGATCAAGAGTTAAATGGATCAAGGCTGGTTCCAGTCGGAGGCATCAACATCACATTTTTCATATTATTAAATTTTTTGTATATTTTTGAGATGTAAGATGGATCTAGGTTGGTTTCAGTTGTGTGCTGCCAAGGAAAATCTATCAAAGATATGATTAATTCTATCAATAATATGTAAATATATCAAATATATTAATATAATCATTTTAAATATGCTAAATATTTCTGAGATTAACTTGGTCATTTTAATTTTAAATTTTCTTAGTTACCTCAGTTCGTTGAGATGATAATTATTGTTAATAACTATAATGATGAAAAATGATGAAATATTATTTTTAAATGCAAAGTGACAATAATAGTGTTGAAAGATAGAAAATGTGAATAATAAGAACGTACTCATGATACAATCAATCTCAAACTATTTTCTTCTATTATTCTTATTTCCTCCCTTGTTAGTTTTGTTATCTTTTCATATCGATTATATGAAAAAGAAAATTTAAATCGTAAACCATTTAAATCTTTAGTTCGATCTGTTGTAGTAAACATGATACCTTGTCTCTCTTACTCTCCAATATTAATAGCTTAAATTACTATAATACAAAAATCAATCTACATTGTTAATAACTTTTTGTGCTTACACTAAAATCAGTGCATATTGTTAATCCAATCACTTTAATATTAATGTGCCGTCATATATCCAATTACATCAAATCCTAAATCAACATATACATTGAAATCAATGCATTTAATGCAAGAAATCAAATAAGATTAGAAAATAACTTCTACATTGAAATCAATGCACCAAATGCAATCAATCAAATAAGATTAGAAACCAACATCTACACTGAAATAAATGCATTTACTCAAAGCGATCAAATAGGATTATAAATCGCCATCTACACTGAAATCAATGCATTTAGCGCAAACAATAAAATAGTATTAGGAATAATCTACATTGAAATCAATGCATCTAGTGCAAGCAATCAAATATAATTATAAATCGACGTCTAAATTGAAATCAACACATCCAGTGCAAGCAATCAAATAGTATTAGGAATCATCACCTACACTGAAATCAATACATCTAGTGCAAGTAATCATATATCATTAGAAATAAATATCTACACTAAAATCGATGCATCTAGTGCAAATAATCAAATAGGATTACAAATCACCATCTCCACTTAAATCAATCCATCTATTGCAAGAAATATTGTTCGCTCTCTCGACCCTCCATCCATATCTATATCCCCATCCATCTCTTTATTTTTTTCTCTATCTCACCCCCCTAAACACACATGCTCTCGCACTCCATATATCTCATTCTCTTTGTCGATCACCCTCTCTCCCCATCTCTCTCTTCTTCCCTCTCTTCCCCTTCTCTCCCTCTCCCCCGCTAATATCTCTCTTTCCTCCTTTTGTCCTCTCTCTCTCTCTCCATCTTCCTTATCATTCACTCTCTCTCTCTCTAGGAACCAACATCTACACTGAAATCAATGCATTTACTCAAAGAAATCAAATAGGATTAGAAATAATCTACATTGAAATTGAGTCATCTAGTTCAAGTAATCAAATATAATTATAAATCAACATCTAAATTGAAATCAACACATTTAGTGCAAGCAATCAAATTGTATTAGAAATCGCCACCTACACTGAAATCAATGCATCTAGTGCAAGTAATCAAATATCATTAGAAATAAGTATCTACACTAAAATCGATGCATCTAGTGCAAATAATCAAATAGGATTAGAAATCACCATCTCCACTTATATCAGTCCATCTAGTCCGAGAAATATTCCTCCCTCTCTCCACCCTCCATCCATATCTATATTCCCATCCATCTATTCTTTTTTGTCTCTCTATCTCACCCCCCTAAACACACACGCTCTCGTACTCCATATATATCAATCTCTTTTTCAATCACCCCCTCTCCCCATCTCTCTCTTCTTCCCTCTCTTCACTTTCCATCTATATCTCTATCTTCCCCTTCTCTCCCTCTCCCCCATTAATATCTCTCTTTCCTCCTTTTTTCCTCTCTCCCTCTCTCTCCATCTTCCTTATCACTCTCTCTCTCATTCTCTAGAAACCAACATCTACACTGAAATCAATGAGTTTACTCAAATAAATCAAATATGATTAGAAATCGCCATCTACACTGAAATCAATGCATTTATTGCAAACAATCAAATAGGATTAGAAATCATCTACATTGAAACCAATTCATCTAGTGCAAGTAATCAAATATAATTATAAATCGACATCTAAATTGAAATCAACAAATTCAGTGCAAGCAATAAAATTGTATTAGAAATCACCACCTACACTGAAATCAATGCATCTAGTGCAAGTAATCAAATATCATTAGAAATAAATATCTACACTAAAATCAATGCATATAGTACAAATAATCAAGTAGGATTATAAATCACCATCTCCACTTATATCAATCCATCTAGTGTGAGAAATATTCTTCCCTCTCTCCACCCTCCAACCATATCTATATCCCCCTCCATCTCTTCTTTTCTATATCTCTATCTCACCCCCCTAAACACACACACTCTCGAAATCCATATATATCAATCTCTTTGTCAATCCCCTCCTCTCCCCGTCTCTCTCTTCTTCCCTCTCTTCACCTTCCATCTATATCTCTATCTTCCCCCTCTCTCCCTCTCTCTCCATCTTCCTTACCAGTCATTCACTCTCTCTCTCTCCACCTTTCTCTCTCTATTTCTTTCTTCTTACCTCTCTCCTCCTCCCCCTCCTAGTCCATCTCTCTTTCCTTACCTCTCTCCACTCTCTCACATCCTCTCTCTTCCTTCCTCTCTTTCCCTTTCTCTCCCATCTCTCTCTCCCTCTCTCTCTCTCTTCACCCACCAACTATGTTACTATATCTCTCCCTCTCTCTTTATATCTCCTTCTCCCCCTTTATCTCCATCTCTCCTTATCTATCTCTTTATCTCAGCCCCAAACATACATGCTCTCTCTCTCTGTCTTTCCCTTGTCACTCCTTCTCTCTCTCCACTTCTCACTCTCTATATTTCTTATTTCCTACATCTCTCCCCCTCCAAATCCATCTCTCTTATCGATCCCTCTTTCCTCCTGTCTCTCGTCCTTCCTCTCTCTCTATCTCTCTCTCCCGTAACTCCCTCTCTCTTCCCTGATCTCTCTCTCTCTATCTCTCTCTCTCTCTCTTCCCCCATCACTCTCCTCCTCTCTCTCATCCTTCCTCTCTCTCCCTTTCTCTCCCACCTCTCTCTCTCTCTCTTTTCCCTCGAATTCTCTCTCTTCCTCCATATCTCTCTCTCTCTCTCTCTCTCTCTCTAATCCTCTCTCTTCCCCCATCCCTTTCTCTCTCTCTCTCTCTCTCTCTCTCTCTCTCTCTCTAATCCTCTCTCTTCCCCCATCCCTCTCTATCTCTCTCTCTCTCTCTCTCTCTCTCTCTCTTCCCCCATCCCTTTCTTTCTCTCTCTCTTTCCACCCCTCTCTCTCTCCAACTAGATTACTATATCCCTCCCTCTCTCCTTCTCACTTCTTCTCTCCCTCTTTATTTCCATACATCTTACTTTGTGTCTTTATCTCACCCCTAAACAAACACACTCTCTCTCCATCTCTCCCTTATCACTTTCTCTCTCCATTTCTTCTTAGTTATGTAAACTAATGAACATAAATATTATAAATATAAAGAATATTATGGAGTAAATATGAAAAGAGGTTTTATTTGCTTACCATACCTCTAGTTTATTTATATTTTTATTTATTTACGATAGCCCTTTTCTTTACTACGGTATTTGGCCCATAGGCTTGTTATATAATTAGATTTTTATTTATAATCCTATGTGATATATTGTTATTTATTTACCTTACCTATTTATGCCTCTTTTATATTTATTTATTTACCATACCTCTTTATATCTATTTTATATTTATTTATTTATTTATCATACTTGTTTATACCTCTTTTATATTTAATTATTTACCCATGGTATTTGGCCCATGGTATCAATATTAATTTGTCCCATGGTATTCATCCCATAGGCTTCATCTAAATAAAACCTCTTTTTAAAGTTTTTTTAAATATAAAAAGGTTTATGGAATAAATATAAAAATAATTTTATTTATTTACCATACAACTAGTTTATATACTTTTTTATTTATTTGCCATAGCTCTGGAGTAAGTATAAATTCATTTTACAAATATTTAATTAAAATAAATATTAAAAGATTTTTTATTTTGATTGGTTGTGTTGAATTAACTCTTTTCCTTTGATTTCGGAAATGGTATTAAATTTACTAAAGAGTAAAGATGTTTAAAATTTTACCTAATTTGGAAATTCAATGTGGTAATTTTTTTGTTAAAGGTAAATTTATGATCCATTCAAATTCACCTATATAATTTACTATCCATTAAAATTATATAAATAATACATAATTGTATTAGAAATTTATATATGTTCTAGCACAATACAATTTTTTTTTTTTTTAATTTAAAACTTAAGCCGACATTTTGTATGAGGACGTGACCCACCTAACATAGGGGTCATATTGGGCTGTAGATGCGCCTCTCGGCGCAATTAGAAGTTAGAGAAAGCTAATTCTCAATTTATATATACTTCACAGATAGCTCACCACCTTTTATGCTACTTTATTGTTGTCTCAAAATGGTCTTTTTATGACCTTATGTCTAAAGCTGTGAATTTTCATTTAAAACATTTTGAAATTCCTTCAAAAGAAGTATGCCTTGGAATGATCATAAATTATGGTGGTTATTCCACTCAACAAATAGTCATAATAACTCTACTAAAATATATTATAAAATATGAAACATTTTGTGTGAGGGTTTATTTTTCATTAAATTTATGGATGTGTTAATTAATCTTTATTTAGTATGTGTGAAAACTATAACTATGTGGAAAATATATAAAAAAAGAATAAAACTCACAAACCACAAATTAACACAACATATAATCTAGGAAACCCTTTAGGAGAAAAAATGATTGGAAGGTGAGGGTGCTTCACTTTGTTTCTTCAAATAAAAAAATGGACACAAGTATACAAATTTGGGGCCTATGGCATGCGGAAGCTCTAATTCTTGAATTCTATCCATTTTCTCTCTCCCAATCCATTCATAGCAACTCTTCTTGTGTGTGGAACAAAATGCTATAAAGTAGAATGAAACCCCTTTTCCTCTAAGTAGCTCGGTTATGAAACAACTTGATGGCATACTTGTGGTTAAGTTTGACTCCCTCAAATCCTAACTAGAATTAAAATATGGAATATTATATATTATTATTCATCATGGTCACATAGTTACCAAATATTATATGGATAATGGAGCTCAAATGTCATTCTCTAAAATTATGGTGGTAAAAATTGGAAGGTCGACTTTTGAATGACATAAATTTTGTACACAGACTTTGATTGAGGTAATTTCTGAGTCATTGGACAAGAATTTCTATGGGTAACATAATATTGTTTTATATTGTTTTGTGGTAGGTACGCATCAAAATTTTACACACTTTATCAAACTCAGACTTGTATGTGAAAGTGGTCCTATGAGTTGATTTCTCCCTTTTTCCACTTTAATAGATTCAATATGGATTAGAAGAATATAATTATCCAATATTATCCACACATTCCCATTTTTGCAGTATTTTGACCTCGAAAATCTTCTACGAAACGAGGTGAGGAAAATTCCCCTCCACCATTTCTGATATGTACCATTTAGCCTCTCCTAGAATATATTCTTTCATTTGAATCTATAAAACTTCATGCTACTCTTGTATTGTAATTTTCAACCTCTTATGAAAAATTATATCCTCTCTCAGCTCTTCTTTAACATCTATTACAAAATCCTCCACAAAAGGTAGGATGTATTCCTCTTGTTGATCTAGCATAAAAATATGATAGAATTTCAAATTCTCTACATTCACCTCTAAGTAAAATCACATGTATCGAGTTACAATGATACTATAGGTTTTATTCCCGACATTTTCTGGTATCTCAAAGGAACCAGATTGTTGATCCTTGACTTCCTAATACAACCTTCTATTCCCTTATTATTTAAATGTAACCATATATTACCTCCCAAATTGATGAACTTATCTTTCTTTTGTTCGTGATGACTAGTCTTATTTTTTTCTTGTGACTTACATAGTTTCTCTTGCATCTATATGTGAATTTTCCTAATATTCCCAACATCCTTTTATACCATTAAGGCATCCTTGAAAGAGTGTTCCTCTCTCCTCCTTGGTATCCATATGAAATATCCAAAGGTTAGGGTAGAGAATATCCAAAGAAAACTTCAAATGGACACTTACTAGTAGTAGTGTGGAATACACTATTATAAGAGTGTTGTTTATACACTTGATCTAGATTTATGTAGGAATGCAATAAAATATAGAAATAGACATAAAAAAAGAGAAGCAACGGAAATAAAACTTCATTTTATTAATATGAAATAATAGAAGTATGATTACAGAGAATGGAAATAAACTATCTAGGGTACTAGTAGCGTATCTCTGAGAAGAAATGTGGTGGCTACATGCCTCTGAAATATGTTAGAATGAGGCTCAAAGGCCTATTTATTTTTTAGAAACAAGAGATAACCCTAAACATCAAAAAACCTAACCATATGACATGAAGTGCCAAAACTATGGGTCTCGTTTGGGTAAATTGGTGTTTCAACATTCCCTTGATGTAACTTTGGCACACGCTCTCTGTTTGACATGCACTATTCCTCATTAGAAATATCTATCTCAGGAATACTGATTAGAATTTGGATTAGGGCCTAAAACTAGCTAAAAATTCAAAGTGATTGAAATTGCTTTGAACCTAAACAATCCGATAGATTTCGTCGTCGAGATTTTGGCGCAACTCGTTTCATAAAAATTTGGGTTCGTATGATTTAGTTATCATCTATTGTTCGTTTCCAAAAACGGGAAAAAAATGAGCATAACAGGTACAGTGCTGATGTGGGAGGTATAGTCAGCATTGCTAGAATATTCTCTAGATTGTAGCCAGTGACATTGTGACAAGTGTCGTCTTCAGATTCACCAGATGGGTCAAGTGAAGAGAACAAATTCTCAATGACCTTCAAATATTCCTAAGTTGGAATTTGAATTTTTTTTAAGTCTTGGAGAAAAACACAACCATAGGGCACCACATGTCCTCTCTGGTGGGTCACCTCCTAGCCCTAAGGTACAATTACTTCAAATTATTTGGTGATATTAAGGTTTTGAAACATTGGATATATGGTTGTGTTAATAAATATATATATATATATATATATATATATATATATATATATATATATATATATATATATATATATATATATATATATATATATATATATATATATATATATATATATATATATATATATATATTAATGTTTTTAAACCACAGTAACGATGGATACTACTATGTTTGGAGGGTTTTCTAGTTAAACTGTGAAGGAATTAATATGGTGGTGTCAATAAGATTAGTGGATGGAGCTCCATTATATCACCATTCAAAACATTATGGTGGATTCGGCGCTCAAACCCTTGACATCATGCCCACAATCCAGACGACTTACCACTTTTACCACACGGTGTTTCTTACACCTATAGCTCTCTGTGCATATTTTAATTTTGAAACATCGCTAAATGGAGGTCTGGAGGGGGCCAACCACCTGCCCACGCACCCAAGTGCCGAGACCAAGAGCCCCGATGGTTTGAAATGATGGGATTTGTTAAAGCATGTGTTATGATAATAAATCGTAGTTAAACTATGTTAACACTCCACTAACCCACCATTAGCAATATATACCTTTAAGAATTAAAGGCACACTTATATTATCACAAAAAATTGTCTTATTCACCCATAAGCATACTTAGCGCTAATTAAGTTGAGCATTATGTTGGTGAAAAATTGATAGGCATGCCAATTTTGGCGGACTTCTAAAGTTAACTGGCACTTCTTCTAGTTTTAGAGGAGAAATTGGGGCAATTTTTTTTTTTTCATAACTCACTCAATATTGTAGAAAATGAAATAACTCAGAAACAGATTGCAGAAAACACAGATACAGAACCAGACAAAAAAATGGCAGAAAAGAGGCTTCAGCCTCATGGAATTCTCATCATTCTCTCTTATTAAAAGAATTTAGTTTACAATTTAAATAGATGAGAGAAAATGTCTAAGATAGTCCGTGCTATCTTAGACTCCTTTGGTTGAGATAATTTCTCACCAAAAACCCACCAAGATAGGAGTTACTAAAAAAACTCCAATATTTGAGGAACAACCCAAGAGTTAGGCACATATTCCTAACTTGGAATATTTAATTTATTTATTTATTATTTTGGATTTATTATTATTATTTGAGAGAGGCTAAAATTCCCCCCTTCAATGACAAATCCAAAATAAGAATGAGGAACCATATTCCAATTTCTCATGTTGATCCTCAAAAAATATTGCTTGAAAAACCGCCAAAGCTGGATGCTGAAAAACTGCAATCTAAAGAGACCATGAGTCAGCTGTATGTCTGATTCATCTCTAAATTTCGTTTGACAACTCCATCAAGTGCATAGTTGCAAAAGGATCCATATGTCCTTTGCATGAAATCAACATCCTTTTTCCACTGACAAAATTTGTTCAAATCCCACTGGCTGATGATGTAAAAAACAACTCACTGTTGCTTTTGCTGTGTTGAAAACTGTTCACTGCTTCTTTGTTGTTGACTGCCCAGTGGAAAATTTCTTCATGCCCACTGGCTGTTGAGGATGCCCACTAGCTGCTTTTTCTAGTTTTTTCGAGACTTTCAGTCTGACAACCACTGTCAATTTCATTGACATTTTCCCCCCTTTGTCAGCTGAAAGGAGAGACACTTCTCTTGTAAAGTATTAATAAACTCCCCCCTTTTAGGTGTAGGAGTTCTACACTGGTGTACTCCCCCATTCAACTGAATGAGAGTACCATCATATTTTCACTGTTGGCTGCACTATGTGTGATTGTATGTGATTGTAGAATTGAGACAATCGTTTGACTGTGGATGACCATTTCCAAGGGTCGATCCATTCATAATGTATCTTTAATCTAGTTGATTTTTGTTGGTTGTGACATTTTTCTAAGGAATGATTGGGATTGCCACAATGGCGACAAGGATGGAGATCAAAACACTGATCTTCCATATCATCGGTTCTTTGACAATGAGAACATTTCAATTGGACTTCAACTTCAGGTTTCGTGCAATTCTATTTGTCTGTAACTTTGGATTGTGTGCATTTCTATTTGTCTGCAACTTTCTTAGAACTTCCTGAGGTGAGTTATGCAAGAAATCCTGCACTGATGAACTCAATTGGCTTGGAATAATCTAGGATATGCAGGTTGGCGTCATTGTTGACATATCCTAAGCCTCGTCGATTCTTTTTATTGTGAATTTTTTCCCATGGCTTGATGATAGGCTTGGAAGAAACTGGAACTGGAACAACTTCGACACTTGAAGTTGTTGGAATAAATGACTTATCATCTGGATGGTTCAAAAACTTGAAAGTATCATGCTTTTCTTGCAATTCAATCCTTTGAAGTTGTGACTCGAGTTGAACAAACTCAATAGTTTCATGTGTTCGTTGTAGATGCCGTGAAATATCAGCAAGAGTTTCTCTGCTGATGTGCACCATGTCTTCAACACTGGAGATGATCAAACTGTGAAGAATGTTTAACAAATGAATATGTTGCGCCATCTCAACTTGCACACCTGAAATCAGGCTCTCTTGTTGTAGATGTCATACTTTGAACTGTTTCACTTGAATGACAGGCTCGCTTGAATGTGGCTTGAATGGCACGCTTGCTTGATTTGTTGCTTATTGCCCTTGCTTGAAGCACTTGGTAGAATTGTAGAATTTTCTCACTTGAACTCTGGAATTCATGCTCGTTTGATGATAATCGCATTTGTTTAAGCACTCACTTGACGTACTTGATGACTTCACGCTCACTTGAATGAATAGCCATGCTCGCTTGATGTCGATCTCAACTTTCTTGATTGTTTTAGAGTTGAAACTATTTGGTTTCTTTGATGGTTGTTGTAATTAACTTCACTCTGGCTCTCTTGAAGGTTTGAAAGTTGTACTATCTTGACACAAAATTGCTTCAATGAATAATCATGCTCGCTTGTAGGAGATGTGAACTTGTTTCCTTTTTGTTTTAGAGTTAAAAACTCATGCATTCACTTGATTTTTTGGAAAGGAAGGGTGTCGAACACTATTGACAATGTACCCAAGAAAGCTTACAATGATTTTAATGATTCACTTAAAACAATGAATTTGATTACAAGTTCTGAAATGGATTTGCAAGTTCTGAAGTTCACTAAGTGAATTTGATTGTTGATGTAGAATGTTGATGTAGACAATCTTTGATTATATGTTGTAGTGGCGTAAATGCATGTGTTGAGCTTGCAACTATTTCATTACATGTGTTGTACTTGTTGATATTGAACTTTATGTGTGTGTTAAATGAAATAATTTATGTGTCAAAACTAGACACAAAACAAAAAGCAACAACATGAAGCCATAAAAAACATGCGCCATCACAAACACACATGGTGTACCTTAGATCCCCTTATTCAATTTCGGGTGGATCTAGGACACTTGAACACCATAAATAATATGTATTTATTAAGTATTGAGGTCATGGACCTTTCATATTTTATAACATTGTGACTGAAGCTTTCTCAAACAATGAGAATCGGATGCTTGCAAATTTTGGAAACAAAAGTCTTCAAAAAATGTGTGCACTAATCACTCACACCTTATTTCTCCAAAGCACACTTGGGCGGAAACGTGAAACTGGGTTACACTTTTGTGAGAATTGCGGGTTGAAATTTTTTTTCGGCAATAGTTCGGCCGAACATTTTATAGAGTTCGGCCGAACTATGAAATAGTTCGGCCGAACTTGTTTTTACAGTTCGGCCGAACTCGTGATTCCGTTTAGACTAACGGTTTACTGACGGCGCGGGCAAACAGAATTTTTGCCGGAGTTTGGAAAACTGACAACTAAAGTTCGGCCGAACTTTTATAAAAGTTCAGCCGAACTAATAGTTCGGCCGAACTTTTACATTTAAAATAGTTCGGCCAAAATATTTTCTATAAATAAATCGCCCGCGAAGTAAATGATTTTATTCTTCCCGCGTTTTGTCTGTCACTATCGCATCTCATCGCCGTGCTGGAGTTTTGTCACACCTCGTCGCCGTGCTAGAGTTCTGTTGCACCTCGTCGCCGTGCTGGAGTTCTTTCGCACCTCGTCGCCGTTCTCGAGTTCTGTTTCACCTCGTCATCGCAACTCCTCGTGTTTGCCACGGTCGTGCTCTTCGGTCATCGGGTAAGTCTGTTTACACATTTTTGACGTGGAAAATCATGAAAATCTGTGGAAAATTTGGAAAATCTCATGTTTGAGGTGGAAAATTTGGAAAATGTCGTGTTTGACGTGGAAAATTTGTTAATGCATTTTTGTATTATGGATGTGGAAATTCTATTAATGCATTTTTGTATGTGTTCCCTTAATCCCTTCAGCTGCACCCTGCATGCCATTAAAATAAAGTATAATTAAATCAAAACAGATAGTCTATAAACAAATTTTTTTCTGAGTTCATAGATTTGTTACCTCCTTTTTGTCTTCGAGGTACGCCATCAGTTCCCTTGCACTGGTGAAGCTCAATCTCACTTGCTTTCCTTGTGACTCTTCCTCTGACTTTTGGCGAGCGAGTGTCAAGATGATATCGTGTACACTGGCAACACCATTTGTGGTTCTAGTAACAAGAGCTCTGCTTTCTAACATCTTCAGTTCGGCTTTTCCCACAATGTCTTCCACAGTGTGCCAATCCCATCCTTTGAAATATGAACATATATCTAAAAATGGATCTCTGCAATCATGGGGAAGAGCATCGTAGGCAAAAGCGTAGCGCATCTCCTTAAAGTCTTCACTCGCCCATTTATCTTTCTATTGCATCAGTGTAGAATAAGCTTCATGTCTATCATCAGCCTGACCTATGAATGGTGCAGCTAATGTTAGCATGAGTGGAATTTTGCCACATATTTGTATGATCTCATTCAATTGAGTCTCATTTAATATTCCATCCTCTATTTCCTCTACAGAACTCAAATTTTGACAGAATATAAATTTCCTCTTCAGAACTCAAATTTTGACAGAATATTATCAGGGAAAAAGGACATATCAGATTGCCATAAAATTTCAATATTCAGGACTGTCTTTCTTTTTTATTTCTGAACAATGGGCTGTTTTTCTTTTTTTTTTGGTTTCTGAATTATACTTGGATGAATGCTTAGTGTTTTTATTATGACTTCAATATGACTTCAATACGGCCCTACTGTTTTTGTGGTTTCATACAGTTAGTGTTGAATGGGCTGTTTTTTTTTTTTTTTTTTTTTTTTCTGAATTATACTTGGATGAATGCTTAGTGTTTTTATTATGATTTCAATATGGCTTCAATACATGCATACTGTTTTTTTGGTTTCATATAGTTAGTGTTGATTCAATGGAAGAAAATTTGTTGTATATGTTTTAAGAGGATATGTAACCATAAATCAATGTTTTTTTTAATTTTTTTTAAAGAATTTTAAGAATTATAGATTTAACTTTTTAATTTGTAAAATTTGAGTGTCTTCAAGGTTTTTTTAGATGCTTAATTTATTTATGTATTCAAAAGTCTATTTTAAATATGAAGAAATTACAATTTTGTATCAAAATTGTATAATACTTTTGAATCCTATTGACCAACCTTATGGTCATTCATTGGACATATATATATATATATATATATATATATATATTATTTTTATTTTTTTAATTTCAGAAATAAAACATATTATTTATCGGTAATTGGAATGAAATTACATCTTTCATGTGCAAAGAGAACTTCCCTGTAGTCCTCCATTTTCCATAAAGTTGAAGGTCACCAAACAATTACGGTCAATAATTTTTTGGTCCATTCCATACTCAAGTGCGAAAATCTCTAGCATTTCAAGTTTTTGGTCATCATAGCTATTAAGGAATGAAAAAGGACACTAGTATTGATATATTTCTTCCATTATATCATTCTTTTTCAAGGTTTATTCCATCCTTGTTGAAGTATATTTGTCTAAATCCTTATCTACAAGGGCACATTGTGTATTGTGGTGCATGTTGTGTATCTCTTGTTGTGAATCTCAAGTTACTTTAAAAATTTGGTCACCTAGTATGCTTAATGAGCTTGGAATTACACTTTAGAAAGAATCCAATTACAATTGAGACTTAAGTTCTACCATCTTAAAATAATAATTCACGAATTCACGAACTAGCTCCGAAAAAAAATTTCAACCCGCAATTCTCACAAAAGTGTAACCCAGGTTCCATAGTTATTTATAATTTTTATTTTAGAAAGAACCTTCAACCAAAAATACCCCAAAGGTTAGTCCCCTGTGTGCCCTTTGAGACACATTAGGTCATCCCACCAATTCATGCCCCTTAAGCAACCCCATTTCTCCCCACTCCATCATGTGATGTTGCCACCTCATCACGTAATAAGGGTTTAAGAACCAACGACCTCTTGTATATTTATGTGAAACACAAACATTATACACAACATTGTCTCAATCTCCGACGATATCAAGATGTGTTGGTCACCATACATCATGCCTCAATAGTAGCACTACCACTTACACCAACCTCATATGTTGATGATTCCTCTTCCACCATTTATTATGTCACGAACTCAGTTAATTAGTATATGGCATGCCCTTGAGTGCTCTATGTTAAAGACACTCATCTCATCTATATGTGTCCTTTACTCATCAAATACCATCATCATTGCATGCATCAAGTGACATATCCCCCTCATCAAGATCCCAATCCGCCTAATTTTGGATGCTCCTCATACACTAAGTACCTTGACCATATCAATGGAATACCCAACTCCTAGCATGGTTCCCACCACACCAACACAGCTATTGGAGATTCAAACGACCTCACCACTTAGAAAATGATAAGAAATTATTTCACCCCCTTGTACTAACAATACATAGAAAGAATAACATAATTAATAGAAGAGATAAAAATATGAATTAGAGAAAGGGATGGATCACATATTAAAGGAAATGTAAGCCAACCTAGGAAGAAACCAACTCTTCACTCCCACTTCAAATAATTTTTAAGAGTAAACAATGAAAAAAACAAATTGATCTATGTACCAGATGTACAACATTCAACCATACCTATATAAAGAGTGTAAAATGAAATTAATGTTGGTTTACTTCAACACTTGGAAAGTATCTTGTTTCTATCCCATTTATGGAAGTTATGCAAATATGAAATAAAGATATATAAGGTTAAGAAGTTCTTAAAATTTGATGAAGTAGATGACCCTACTTTTGAGGATTATCCTATAAAGTTATAAAAGATGAATGAAGGGAATAAAAATGTAATTCATAAACATTTTCATATATTCCTACTAATAAATAAAATATTATTACACAACTATATGCTAGATTTAGGAGAAACAACTGATGTAATTCCTTTGAAAGTGATGAAATAATATATATATATTATTTTTATTTTTTTAATTTCAGAAATAAAACATATTATTTATCAGTAATTGGAATGAAATTACATCTTTCATGTGCAAAGAGAACTTCCCTGTAGTCCTCCATTTTCCATAAAGTTGAAGGTCACCAAACAATTGCGGTCAATAATTTTTTGGTCCATTCCATACTCAAGTGCGAAAATCTCTAGCATTTCAAGTTTTTGGTCATCATAGCTATTAAGGAATGAAAAAGGACACTAGTATTGATATATTGTTTCCATTATATCATTCTTTTTCAAGGTTGATTCCATCCTTGTTGAAGTATATTTGTCTAAATCCTTATCTACAAGGGCACATTGTGTATTGTGGTGCATGTTGTGTATCTCTTGTTGTGAATCTCAAGTTACTTTAAAAATTTGGTCACCTAGTATGCTTAATGAGCTTGGAATTACACTTTAGAAAGAATCCAATTACAATTGAGACTTAAGTTCTACCATCTTAAAATAAGAATTCACGAATTCACGAACTAGCTCCGAAAAAAAATTTCAACCCGCAATTCTCACAAAAGTGTAACCCAGGTTCCATAGTTATTTATAATTTTTATTTTAGAAAGAACCTTCAACCAAAAATACCCCAAATTTTAGTCCCCTGTGTACCCTTTGAGACACATTAGGTCATCCCACCAATTCATGCCCCATGCTTCATGAGTTGAAGGGTATCCTTCATACCCCTTAAGCACCCCCATTTCTCCCCACTCCATCATGGGATGTTGCCACCTCATCACGTAATAAGGGTTTAAGAACCAACGACCTCTTGTATATTTATGTGAAACACAAACATTATACACAACATTGTCTCAATCTCTGACGATATCAAGATGTGTTGGTCACCATACATCATGCCTCAATAGTAGCACCACCACTTACACCAACCTCATATGTTGATGATTCCTCTTCCACCGTTTATTATGTCACGAACTCGGTTAATTAGTATATGGCATGCCCTTGAGTGCTCTATGTTAGAAGACACTCATCTCACTCCCCCTCATCCATATGTGTCCTTTACTCATCAAATACCATCATCACTGCATGCATCAAGTGACATATCCCCCTCATCAAGATCCCAATCCGCCTAATTTTGGATGCTCCTCGTACACTAAGTACCTTGACCATATCAATGGAATACCCAACTCCTAGCATGGTTCCCACCACACCAACACAACTGTTGGAGATTCAAATGACCTCACCACTTAGAAAATGATAAGAAATTATTTCACCCCCTTGTACTAACAATACATAGAAAGAATAACATAATTAATAGAAGAGATAAAAATATGAATTAGAGAAAGGGATGGATCACATATTAAAGGAAATGTAAACCAACCTAGGAAGAAACCAACTCTTCGCTCCCACTTCAAATAATTTTTAAGAGTAAACAATGAAAACAACAAATTGATCTATGTACCAGATGTACAACATTCAACCATACCTATATAAAGAGTGTACCATGAAATTAATGTTGGTTTACTTCAACACTTGGAAAATATCTTGTTTGTATCCCATTTGTGGAAGTTATGCAAATATGAAATAAAGATGTATAAGGTTAAGAAGTTCTTAAAATTTGATGAAGTAGATGACCCTACTTTTGAGGATTATCCTATAAAGTTATAAAAGATGAATGAAGGGAATAAAAATGTAATTCATAAACATTTTCATATATTCCTACTAATAAATAAAATATTATTACACAACTATATGCTAGATTTAGGAGAAACAGCTGATGTAATTCCTTTGAAAGTGATGAAATAATTAGGCCTTACAACAACTAGGGCATATAGAAATGTATGTGCTATGGATCCTATGAAAATCGGGATGGGTAGAGTAATAAATAGACATGTTTTGAAATTTTTTGAGGAGTAACTCAAAGCATGCATATATACAAAATGAAGTGGCTACTTTCTTCATATTCCATGAGGGACTATTGTTCTTCCTAAATACTATTCATTTCATGTACCTCTGAATTATTTCTAGTGAAATTAAATGACTTGAAATTAAATTTCCTAAAGTCTATTGAAATTTCTTTTTCAAAATAAGGATGCACTCCCATTTGATTCTCACGGATAGGTTGTAATCATGAGGCTCTCGCTCAAGAGTGGACCTTCGCAAAATCTTGTGACGTCTTGTCATAAACAAAACCATCAAATTGAAAACACATCATTTTTCTCCTTCAAAGAAAAAAAAAAATTCACATTATGTGAATATGTCCATGTACTCTTACATATTGGTGTACAAAACCATCAACCAAACACAAGTTGACAAAACATGCCTCTTCAAACCACTGACTCTGAAGACAAATAATAGAGCTCATGTACTTTCAACATCTTGCTTCATGCAACATGCACTGGATACTTTGAATTTGCAAAGAAATTAATGAAACATCAAAATACATGCTAGGCCTTAATTGGATAAGAAATCTAACCATTTGTCAGCAAACCATTTCAATGGCACTTCTTTTTCTTTCAACTATGTTGAATTTAGTTTTTAGTTATATTTTTAATTTTGGAGAAAATAACTATTTATTTCGTGTGTAATTAGATTATTGATTTCATGTGGTAGGGTTGTGGATTCAGGCATTGAAACAACACCATTATATTTCAAATTTAAAAATGATGGTTTGAGTCCTAGGTAGCTTAGAATCCTACTTGTTTTCAGAATAAGGATGCACTCCCATTTGATTCTCAGGGATAGGTTGTAATCATGAGGCTCTCGCTAAAGAGTGGACCTTCGCAAAATCTTGTGACGTCTTGTCACAAACAAAACCATCAAACTGAAAACACATCATTTTTCTCTTTCAAAGAAAAAAAAATTCACATCATGTGAATATGTCCATGTAATCTTACATATTTGTGTACAAAACCATCAACCAAACACAAGTTGACAGAACATGCCTTTTCAAACAACTGACTCTTAAGTCAAATAATAGAGCTCATCTACAAATTTCCATATTTGTTGCATTTAAGTGTGTCTAACATAACTCTACTTTCAACATCTTGCTTCATGCAACATGCACCATACTTTGAATTTGCAAAGACCTGAATTCTCCACCCCCCATTAAAATGACCCTACAAGTTGATTCTTTTAGTTTTTTCACTCTATAAGCATCAACGTATGATTATGCATGATGGAGAATATCTAGCGCTTTCCCTTGTTAATATATTTAACAAGGGAAAGCGCTAGATATTCTCCATCATGCATAATCGTACGTTGGATTTGGTGATAATTGTCTCCATATTTTGGCTTTCTGACCCGCAAAACATAATTATTTTAGAAGGGAGGGAAGGAGGGATGATCACATTGACTTGCTTGATGACCTGTCTATGAAGATTAACTACCTCAAGAACTATTTTTTTGCGTAGGGAAAGACACATTCCCATGTCTGAGCATGAAAACGTTCTTTAATATTGTTAATGCCTCTAGTGTTTACTTCTACAAGTTCTATAGGCAGAGTCTGTAAAGGGCCAGGTAGCCTCTGGATCTCATCTTTTATGAAAGGTGACATATCTAGTAAATGCCCCTGCAGTCAATCTCTGGAATGGATCTAAATAGAATTTCTTCATTTTAATATTCGTAAAACACAACAAATTTAAGGTAAATTATGTACATGTTCCATTCATCATGAACACAAACCTCACAAACCTCCTTGGCTTTGGAGCATTTTCCATGTTTTCCATAACCAAGACCCAAATAATTAGGCCCTTCTTAAAGAACATTTGGCTCAACTATGCCTTGTACATGCTTGCCTTTAAAACCCTTTACTTTCATAGCACATTTTCATCAAAAATTTGGACCTTGTTCCTCTAATGTCTCTAATGTCTCTCAAAAGCATGTACACATTCATTTTCAGAGGAAATTGAAGGTACTCTAATGTCTCTAATGTCTCTCAAAAGCACGTACACATTCATTTTCAGAGGAAATTGAAGGTAGAAACCAATAGCTAATTCTTCTAACTAACCTTGACTAAAATGAGCTAGATTTTACTTTGATACGAACTTTATTTAAATTGTCCACCCCACATTAGGCACCAATGATTATAACCTTTAATGGGCTAGCACTGGTTTGTAATCATCATCTCAAAATGACCTAGTAGATGAAAAATTATCATGTTTGTAATCATCGTTTCACACCATCTACATATGACCCTTCTACACATTATATGATTGAATTTATGGTAGGTCATCTCTTCTATCTAGACCATGATTGATTGTGACATTAGGTGAATAAAGGAAATTTGATAAGGAAGGGATCAGTATAAGTTTTTCCTCCTCCACGCACTCCATATCCGGTGATTGCCTATTTTTTCTCTTCCAACATTTTATTTTGGAAATTCATTTTGGTACTTAATTCTACTAATAGCCACAACACACTTGGAAGTCAAAGAAATTGTTATATACACTACTAAACTCAATTAACATTGTTTTTTATTGGACTTTACAATAACAAACAACGTAGAGTTCATTAATGTAGTAGTGTATATGATAATTATATGTATAGTGGTGTGGCTATCGATAAAATTAGTTGCTAATGAATTTCGAGAATAGAAAGTTGGAAGTGGAAAATTGAGAAATCACTAGCTATGGGGCGGATGGAGGAGGACAAGCTAGAAACTATCTTCTACTTATAAATTGTATTTTATTCACTTGTTGTCACAATCATTCATGGGATAGGTAGAGAGGATGACATTTCAAAAATTCATGCATATAATATGTAGAAGGGGTCATGTATGAGATGGTGTGAAGTGATGATGATGGACATGGTAAATTTTCATGTGCCAAGTCATTTTTAGATGATGATGACAAACCAATATTATCCATTTTAAGGTTATAATCATTAACAAGAAATATGGGTAAGGAAATTCAAAGTGCCAAATTCTAAGGAACAAGCCATATTTGCTTCTCAAAAACTTTATTTGATATATTCTTTAAAAACCAAGTACAAATTTTAGTAATCCTAGAATCATACTTTACATAAGGTAAAATTGGGGAACTCATGACTTGTACTATAGATAAAAAAAACATTTACACTTACCAAAAAATATATGATAAAAATTGACAAACTACATACCCTTAAGCTCAAGGGGATATAATCATTCTTGCCATCCATATAGATAATGAAAATGATTGTTCTAAGTCTCATGTTGCTTCTCATGTTATTTTATAAACCTTGGTTGGAAAGAAAAATAGGAGGGCAGAAATGTAAGAAATATAGAATATACTGGATTTAACAGCCCCAAACTGGATTTTACTTCGAGGTATTGATTTTTTGAAATCTATTTTGTGAATGTCGACCAATAGATATATATCATGGAGGATGAAAGACGGAGATCGGCCGAATCCCATATGGAGGCTCAGGGATTGGAAGATGTTCACGGTATTTAAATATAATCTTAAATCTCCATACATGTGTGTACATATGGAATTGATTTTTTTATTAACTTTGTGAGTGAAATTAGTTGTTAATAAGTTTCATATTTTAATTTTTAGGAGGCAAGAGGAGAAGGCTTTCTACTCCATCAATGGAGCGTGGCCAAGGTTCAACCGGTCGAGGTAGGAGGGTGCGGGAAGGGGGTGATATTTATTCCCCCGAAGGCTAGCAATCAATGGCTGTTGGTTCTCAATAGGGTCACTGTGGGTCTAGTTCTCAGCAGCATCATTCTGGGGCTGGTTCTCAGCAGGGTCATGTTGGAGATGATGTTAACCAACAACATCAAGGTTGCCATCAATTTCAATATTTTTTCATTAAATTTTTACAACTTTTTACACGTGTTTTTTCTAATATATGAAATTTTATATATATTGATGCAGAGGCTGAAAATGTTCGAGCCAGTGGTCGAAAAAGACGCGGGGCAGCGCGCTACATTGAAGAAGAAGGCTGTCAACCTAGCACAACTTATCCTGCTGAGATTACTGATATACCATGGGAAACGAACATGGCAGAATGCACCTTACAAAGGTGTCAAAGCCTTTATGCAAAATTGCAGAGAGATCTCCAGGATTTGACTCTACCTGCTGAGAGTAGACAAAGCCTAGAGATAGTTACACATTCATTGAGTGAAATGGTAAAAGTGTACAAAGATTTGGGGCCAACCACTGATTCGTTTGTAGAAGTGATGAGAAAGAGAAGAGAAACAATGATAGGTCCCGATAAATGGCAGGACATAAAAAAAAGAGTTTCAAGAGATGATGCTAAGTCAATGTTTAATTATAAGGAAGGGCTAAAAAGAAAGATGTTGAAGGTGCAGTATTTCAAGCACCCAGACAAAGCAAAATATTTGTATAGTCGACATCTTGCGGCCTTTGGAAGGCTTCCATGGAACGATGAGGTTCCTCTTTATTTTTCACAAATGTTTTATGCAGATTTTTTTTTGGGTATGAAACCCGACTACAATGATCTTCCTTCAGAATTTTTTGTCCTGGGGAGAGGTCGATTATATCAACGTAATGGTGCTAAGCGAGATGTAGAGTTGCCTCGCCCTGAGCCGCCATTGGTGAGTCGACCGTCTCGAGTCGAAACCCTGCGATCAGAGATGGATGTGACTTCTCAAATAAGTCGTGAAGCAAGAGATGTTATGATCGAAAAGGTTCATAGCGGATTGAGTGGAGTCAATATTGGCTTAAATAGACAAAGAGCATGTGAAAATGCACGTGCCAATTTTGTTTATCATACAGATGAGGAGATTTACAACATGAATGTTGAAGATCTCCGAACATACGCAATAAATTGTCGCAATGGTATGCAAGACCTAATTTTTCGTGAGGAAGAGGGCACCGGAACGATATGTGTTAGTGACCTTAGGATTTGAAATTATATTTACATATACATGTGTACAATTTGTAATAAATACATGTGTATGTACACATGTATACATTTATTTGTATGTGTACATTAATCTAACAAAAATGTATGATTATATGTTAAAACACCATTTGCAGTTCTCGGGCATGATGCGTGATGAAAATGTTAATATTACGTTCGGGACCTCTGGCTCAAACGATGCAGCTGGGTCTGGCCATCATGATATGTTGGCACATGTATGTTAGTGTTTTTTAAGTGACTCTAAAATAAATAATTGTTGCCACCATGTACATGTATGTATATATATAATTCGATAAAATGTTTTAACAGGTACCGATTCCGTCTGATGTTTTTGGGATGCCGGTACCTTCTTCTTCTTTAGGAGATATACCTTCTACTTCATGGGGAGATGTACAAGTATGGACAATTTTTCACAAGTTCAAAATTTATGTTACCTCAAAAAGTTCCATTAAAAATTGAGATATATAGAGAGAGATCTATATTTTGAGTTATTTAAAATTTTTTGAATTTAGGTTCGTATAGAAGATTTTTTTTAATCCGAGGACTTTAGCGACGGAGATAGGAACATCCACAGCATTTGAAGAAGTTGTCTTTAGTTCTTTTTTTTAATATTATGGTTCAAATAAGTTTATATCTGTAGACGTGCATTTTCATTTGAAAGTTTTTAATTTATATAAATTATATATATATATATATATATATATATTTAACTGTACATGTATATTGTACAGGTTACCACTGGAGATGTTTCTATGGCAGATCCCGTTCATCAAATGGAGAGGCAACCTTACGAGGTATTGCGTGATTTTTTTGTTGTATTTTGTTTTTTACATGAATTTCTACATATATATATTCTCATTCATTTTTAAAACTTCAAATTTTAATGTTCAAGTACATGTGCATTGTGTATGTAGGTTTTCCCTTTACAAGATAGGGAGCTAATCGAGACCCAGAGGCTAGATTCTCCATTTGATGGAGAAGATATACAATAGATTTGATATGATTTCAAAATTTAGATCGTTTTAAAATTTTTTAAACTTGATACAACTTGATACTTGAGTGAGATTTACAATTTTTGGACATATTTTATTACAATATGTTTTTTGGACATATTTTTGGACATATGTTAAATGTTTTTGTTGGATAGTTGAATTATAATTGGCATGGCATCTGAAGTTTTTAAAACTACATGAATGATGGAATGTGAACCTACATTTGCACATGTGGTAAATTGAAATGCGACTTTTAACAAGACAATCCCCATTGATTTCATTACAGGATATGTTGATTTTTGATTTGATATAATTGCATACATATGATGGTACATTACTTGTAAAGTCATTGGATTAATAGTGTTCATTTATTTCAGTGTTCTTTGGATGGTTAAATAGTACTTTTGGCATGTGAATGTGAAGTAATGTTGTCATCTGAATTACATTTGATGTGTGATATTTAATGTTAAATGTTTTTGTTGGATAGTTGAATTATAATTGGCATGGCATGTGATGTTTAATGTTAAATGTTTTTGTTGGATCTAGTTGAATTATAATTGGCATGCCATCTGAAGTTTTTAAAACTACATGAATGATAGAATGTGAACTTACATTTGCACATGTGGTAAATTGAAATGTTCCTTGTAACAAGACAATTCCCATTGATTTCATTACAGTATATGTTGATTTCTGATTTGATATAATTGCATGTATGATGGTACATTACTTGTAAAGTCATTGGATTAATAGTGTTCATTGATTTCAGTGTTCTTTGGATGGTTTTAGTACTTTTGGCATGTGAATGTGAAGTAATGTTGTCATCTAAATTACATTTGACATGTGATATTTAATGTTAAATATTTTTGTTGGATAGTTGAATTATAATTGGCATGGCATGTGATATTTAATGTTAAATGTTTTTGTTGGATCTAGTTGAATTATAATTGGCATGGTATCTGAAGTTTTTAAAACTACATGAATGATAGAATGTGAACCTACATTTGCACATGTGGTAAATTGAAATGTTACTTGTAACAAGACAATCCCCATTGATTTCATTACGGTATATGTTGATTTCTGATTTGATATAATTGCATGTATGATGGTACATTACTTGTAAAGTCATTGGATTAATAGTGTTCATTGATTTCAGTGTAAGCGCAAAAAATTACTGACAATGTAGAATGATTTTTGTGTTATAATAATTAAACCTAATAATATTGGAGAGCAAGAGAGACTTGAGGTATGGTGTTTACTACAAGAGTTTGAGCTAAATATTTAAATGGTTTATCTATCTTTCATAAAATAGTTTAAGATTGATCACAAGAATTAAGAGAATGTCTTTGTCCATCATTGGTATGGTCCATAATAGAATGATCATCCATGTCAATGACTCTTAAGTCTATCTTTCCAAACCATGACCCTACTCTCACATGTGTGCCTTTCATGACACCAGTCACTGCTTTCATCCTCGAGTTGACTACCTTGAAAGCACTCAACTCTTTCTCGATGCTAGCCTTCCTCTTTCTAAGAGATGAAGCTGCCTTTCGACTTAGGAAGCTATGGGTAGCCCCCGTGTCTATCAAAGCAGAGAAATTTCTCCCATGTATGGTTGTAGACATGAATCTCAAGTCCAAGGAACTTTCATCATCATTCCTCCTTGTCTTGCGCCTTACTTTCGCAATCTTCTTCAACATTTCCTCTTCCAATATGTCTTTCGAACTAGCCCTTGGCTTAATAGTGCTTTTCACATATCTCTTCTCATGAAGCTCCATAGAACAATTCGATCCTGGGTCTGCTTGAATTGGTTCAAGCTCTTTCCTTTTCGAATTTTGTCTAATTGCTCCAATACGACATATATTGACTCCTTCCAAACGAAGTGCACCAATCCTCATAGTGTGGTTGTCTTCTTTTCCAAGTGTGCCAACACATGCATTTTCTTTCTTCAAACCAATAGGTTTCGGATCAAGAAAGTCCCTCTTGATCTTATCTTCCATGTTCTTGACTTTAGCATGCAACGTGGTGCTTCTTTTCTTCAAGTGAGCCCTTTCCATAAAGAGTTCCTGAAGTCTTTGTTCACCTTGTCGTATCTCCATGTCAAGCTTTTCAATTTCAGCAGTTTGTCTAGAAATTCTAAGACTTTTGAATTTTTCCGAATGCCAAATGATCTTACAAAGTTAGTATTTATAATATCCTAGTAGGTCATTCGGTGACAACTTTTACCGGAAACTTGAAACGACTTTGGCATGTGATATTTAATTTGTTAAATGTTTGTGCAGAGTTGGTGAATTATAATTGGCATGGCTTAACAATGCTTTTCACATATCTCTTCTCATGAAGCTCCATAGAACAATTCGATCTTGGGTTTGCTTGAATTGGTTCAAGCTCTTTCCTTTTCGAATTCTGTCTAATTGCTCCAATACGACATATATTGACTCCTTCCAAACGAAGTGCACCAATCCTCTTAGTGTGGTCGTCTTCTTTTCCAAGTGTGCCAACACTTGCATTTTCTTTCTTCAAACCAATAGGTTTCGGATCAAGAAAGTCCCTCTTGATCTTATCTTCCATGTTCTTTACTTTTGCATGTGATATTTAATGAACTTTAAATGTTAAATGTTTTAATGATGCACAATATATAATCAAAAGGGTTTTAAAACTTAAAGTTTTGGATGGTTTCAATTTACAACTTAAAATTTTGGATGGTTTCAACCTACATTTGCACATATGGTAAATTGAAATTATGTTACTTGTAACAAGACAATCCTAATTGATTTCATTGTATATGTTGATTTCTAATTTGATATAATTGCATGTATGATGGTACATTACTTTTAAAGACATTGGATTAATAGTGTTCATTGATTTTAGTGTAAACGCAAAAAATTATTGACAATGTAGAACGATTTTTGTGTTATAATAATTAAACCTAATAATATTGGAGAGCAAGAGAGATGAGGTATGGTGTTTACTACAAGAGTTCGAGCAGGTCATTCAGTGACAACTTTTACTGGAAACTTGAAACAAAGAGAATCTATCTTTGGCTAGGACATCATGTAAGATGCTTGACATAAACGGTAAAATTGTACTTAAAAGCTGAGATTCGGGCAAGTGGGGACAACCACTTGTTATCTCGTCCCTTGGAGGCTAGGCCATATGGGGACCGAATCTGACTTTACAAAATAAAGTGAAATAATTTGTACCATATGGTCGGAGAACATATACAAGAACAATTAATATACAAGAACAATTAATTTCATTCTAATATATATATATATATATATATATATATTTAACATTTTTAATCAATGCACATGTATATAAAAACTACTTTTAGTTGATACTAGAGCACGTGCTTGTATCCAAACAATTTGTAACATCTGCAAACCACAAATAACATAAGCAGCTCAATTTTTAGTTGAGTACTGAAAGGTCTAAAACATATTTAATCCAAAGATAAAAAATTGTTGGACACTTCACTCAAAAAAATTCTAATGGAATTCCATCCTCAATAATCCGTTCATGATCGGACTTTGACATTTTCCATTTCTTAATTTTTGATTTTTTCTTTGATTGAACTTCTATCAACTTTATGCGTGCTGCACACACCAAGTGACTATATTGACAACTTATGGAATCGGGTTCATAGTCTTCGAAGTAAACAAAGTCTCCACTTTAACGAGTTTGTTTGAAAAAATAACCTTTCAGTATAATAGACCCTTTGTCATACTGAAATCCGTGATCATTATAGTCTTGTAATAATTTCATTTTTTGTTCAGTGCAACTCATCAAATAATACTTCACATTTTCATCGTTGTCAATAGGTGCAATTACAGCAAAAACATCCCCTGCACAATAAAATAAATTTAACATTTAATTATTCATATTTAAATTTATTTGTAGATCTTTAAATCATTAAGAAGTAATTCAAATGTTACCTTCTCTAACAAGATCAGAAACTTGATCACCATCGGATGATATTGTAGTTTCATCTGATTCCATTTCTTCAAACATTGCAACAGACATTTTTCCCTTTGTATTTAGCTCTGTATGTTTCCAATCGTTCACATACATTTTGTTTTCACAGATGTCATTGGATTTTGTGTTGTCTATGCAAACATCACAAAAACAAGAATATTTTCTTTTATCCAATGCAAACACATTTGTGGACAATTTTGTTTGAATTGAATGAAATTTTCGAGTCCCTTTTATTGTTCCAACTTCATTTCCAATTGATCTATTTACGTCTCCGATTCCAATATGCCAGAAAAATATTTATATGGAAAATTAGAAAAAGAATTTGTAAATATGATATCAAAATACAATTAAAAATAATCATTGCATGATAAATGTACAATGTTTAAAATTAAATTTCCAATATAAATTAAATTGAATGTACCTTCGCACTTCTCTTGATGGGTTAATCTCATGGCTTAGAGCATTTTTGCACCATTGAACAACTTCTTCAACGTTCACAAGTTGGCGTGCAAAGTGGTTCATTTGATATCTTCAAAGTACTCGTTTTATGCATGCTCCTGCACCGTCATGTTCTCCTTTTCCATGGCCAGTCTCAAAGAAATTCCAACAATGTTTAATGCAGGTTTTCTTATGAAGACGACACAACCAAAAAAATGATCGTGCAGATTTGAATTGACCTGTGCATCCATCTGACCATATCCAATGTTCATTGAATGTTATTCCATGATTTTTCAATGAATCATAAATTCTTCCAAAACAATGTTGTACAAAACATGTATCATGTGTACGATCGTCACTGATATAAAAATGATATTATTTAGTGATATGTCGATTTTCACTCGTGCTTTCTATATGATCGACATTTTGTTTAGCATGTCTATATAGAATATGGACGATCATGGAGACTTGGTCAGAGTGATAGTATTCACTCTGAATTTCTTTTTGTGGAGCAAATGTGTAGTTTTCTGCAAAATCAATCACTGACAAAATGGTTCCTGGTGGAAAAACTTTCCGAGATTTTTTGAATTGCAAGTCTTGCCATCGAGCTCTATGGGAATGCATGGTGTATTTGTAAATTTCTGCTTCAAACTTTCTCAAAAAGTCTATTAGAAAAATTTCGTCTTCTCGTAATTCGATTCTTTTAACACTATCTGCACTTTGAATCGATGTACTGGTATATTCGTATCTCTTCCATTTCACTTTCATGTTGGACAATGATTGATAATTTATATCAATACGATATTTGTTTTGAAATTTAGTCAAATTTCCACAATCATCGCATTTTTTACCACCAACACATTTCTTTTTGTAAAATAGTTTGTCGCTTTCTCTTTCACATAGAATTTGAGATACGAATTCACGGATAGTGGAAGGAGGAGGTGAATCCTTCCATAATGTTCTACCGAAATCAAGGAATGTGTCATAATATAACTCAAATTCCACATGATAACGGCAACAACAAGTATCGCGTACGGTGATAGGTTTTACATACCATGGTTTTTGTTGAACAAAAGCACTGAGTGAAACTTGAATTTGACGATTCTCTTCTTTGAACTTGTTGAATAACTCTATTTGAGTGGTTTCCAAGAGATGTTTTTCATGTTCTTCGTATTGATTTCGTGCTATTCTTCTTCGCATCACATCTCTTGCAATGGGTGAAACATGTGAATTGTTCTTCCAATATTCATATATTATTTTTTTAACATCTTCTCCAAGTCTATCTTTGTATGGTTGCCTACAAATAGCTCTCCAACAAGCGAGTTCATCATTTACGTCTATTTGCAGTCGAAATTTTCGATGTTTGTGCAGAGTTTTTCGCGAGGTTCCCAGTGCTCGTGCCATAGATGTTGGATTCAAACGATTCTCTTGAGTACTTGGTGAAACCATTGCCATTTGTATTCCTCTACGTATATTTGAAACATCTTTATCTCTAGATCTCTTAATTGACTCTATAGCACTACTCATATTTTTTATCACCTCTTCTTTCATTTTTTTATCTTTGGTTGATTTTTGAATACCCAATAGTGTCGTGGCTTCTTTTAATTTCCTTGATGATAGGAGACCTTTCAACATTTGAGCTTGAGTTGTCACTTGCTCAGTTTTGAAAAACATTTCCAAAATTTTATCGACACGATATCGTATAATATAGTCAGGTTTTTTATCTCCATATGTGTGAGTGTCGACATTTTCTAACATCTCATTATCGATAGTGATTTCATCTGTACATATTCGAAAAAATAGTACATATTCAATAAATAACTAAATTAATAAATATGCCAATAAATATTAGGAAAATTTTAAATATATCAATAGATCATAATATCTACATTTACATACCCGATTCAATTTCTGCTTGAGGTTGATTTTCTTCTTCAATATTTTGAGGAGTATCTCTGTCTGTTTACATTAAACAAAATATTTTTCAAACTAGTTCATCAAATAAAAATCGAGCTTCACATTTTACATTGGAAAACTTTAAAAATATATCAATAGATCATAATATTTACATTTACATACCTGCTTCAATTTCTGCTTGAGGTTGATTTTCTTCTTCAATATTTTGAGGAATATCTCTGTCTGTTTACATCAAACAAAATATTTTTCAAACTAGTTAATCAAATAAAAATTAAGTTTCACATTTTACATTAGGAAAATTTTAAATATATATCAATAGATCATGTAATATTTACATTTACATACCTGCTTCAATTTCTGCTTGAGGTTGATTTTCCTCTTCAATATTTGAGAGAGATTCTAACTTTCTTTTGCGATATTGTCTCGTCTCTTCTCTACGTTCCTCGGGCTTTCTTTTTCGATCATATTTTCTCACACAAGTTCTTCGATTTCCCATTATAATAGGGTATGAGGTTCAAAAAATTTCCTTTAAAAAATTAGACAATAACTCAATTACAAACAATATCACAAAAGATTTAATTTAAAAAAATCTTTTCTAAAAAATACGTAATCCAATCCAAAACACGTACATACTTCTAAGAAATCACACCGCCTCCAAGAAATGTCTTCCAAAAAAATTCTTTAAATCCAAATTGTGAAGAAACATTTTTGAACAAAAAAGCTCAAAAGATTTATTTCAACACAAAACACGTACATACCTCCAAGAAAAATCATGTCCCCTCCAAAAAAATGTCTTCCAAAAAAGTTCTTTAAACTCAAACTTTGAACCTCCAAGAAAAATCACGCCGCTTTCAGAAAAATGTCTTCCAAAAAAATTTTTTAAACCCAAACTTTGAAGAAAAGTTTTTGAATTCAAACCAAGTTGTAAAATGAAATGAAGTGCGAAATGTGCGAAAATTGTGAATCATTTCGCGACAATTTATATTGACGCGAAATGTGTGTTGTGTAGGGGGCTCCACAAAAATTTTCGGCCGACGGAGAATTGCACAATAGTTCGGCCGAACTTTTGATACTAAGTTCGGCTGAACTATTAAGACGTTAGTTTTAGTGGCCCATAAGTGGAAAACATAGTTCGGCCGAACTAACGCGTCACCAATTACGCAGAACCAAGCTCTGAAAATGGTTCTACAACTTTGGACTGATTAAACTCCATGAAAACTTGTTAATTAACTGTCGGAACCAAGACAAGCATTTTTAGAATTGAATCTACTTTCAGGAAATATAAATTTTATGGAATTTCGTAAACGTTTATTAATTTTAATTATTTTTCTAATAAAATGAGTGCAAACAATTTTTTAGGGTCATCGTGATTCAGTGAAATCAAAATTTTGTGTCTCCCAAAATACATTGTAAAAAAAATTGAAAAAATTATGGGGCATCACATTGGTCCATTGACTCTAATGGGTAGCTTTTATATTTTTATTTTATAACTTATATCTTAAGAAATTTGTTGCCACGCGAAACATATCAAAAATACGTAGTTTTTCGTATTGGACCAGTTCAAAAAATTCTAGTAATTATGATATGCATCCATTGGCTTTGTAAATATGACGAAACCAAAGTAGACTCTGTCTAGATTGTTGTAACACATTTTGTTTTTTCAAAAACACAAATTTTCAATGAATACAACATTGCCACATAACATGACTTCTTATGAATTCTTTGATTGTTAAGAAACACACACTCAAATAAACGCTAAGTTGACATATCAAATCTGCATAAAAAAATTTCAAAAAATAATTAATAGAAAGCTAACAAAATTTCTCACAACTTTTATTTTTACCGCAAAATGAAATTCTACACATAAAAATTGTTATAGTTTGCAGAAAGTTGAAGAACCGAAAAAAATGAAAAAAATTTCTCAAAAAAGGGCAAAAAGTGTAACCCAACTTCACATTTTCACCCACTTATCTCTTCAAAGATTTCAAAACATCACCCTTATTACTCCAAAATAATACAAAATATTCTTATCACTCTAACCTTCCAAATGCTAGAAAACGAAGTCACCTAAATACTCATGCTTTACCTCCTTTTCCAAACTCAACCCTTTTTTTTTTAATTTAATGCTCACTCAAATATAATAAAATATGGAATCACTTAATATCTCTCTAATCACTAATTATCTTACCTTCATATAATAGCTATTTTTAAACCCTCTTTTAAAATCTCTTTCTAACAAGGCCTCATTCAAAAATATTTGAAATTTTCAAATGCTTTAGATTATAAGCTTCTTCGGTCATCTCATCTCTTTCAACTAAGCATGCGGTTGTCCCTTGTTTACTGTATTGCAGCAATCCTTATGGCCTTATTATAACGAAGAGAATTCCCCTACCCAAAAAACTCTAGGGAAGACCAAATTCTGTCTCGATTCTAGTCAACTAACAATTCCGGGCATTGGCCTTTCCAGCAGTTCTGCTCGCAGCTCTTTCTGCGAATTATCTTACATCTTTAATATTGCGCAAGCAATTTTTGTTTCAATGGTTCTTTCATTAGTTTACAAAAATCAAACCTGCAGAAATTCTGCAGCTCGATCCACAACCTCCAACTCACAGTGGTTATCTACAGAAGGTCACGGGGATCACTCAAATGGAGGACATCGTAGTCTGCTCCCACACGTTCAATGGCCATAGCTCTGTGCGTTATGAAATACCACGACTTCTGCATAAATAAGAAAACTTTCTAGCGATAATTCACATGATCAATCACATATATATGAGATACGTAGCACTTATCAGCATGATATACCACTTTATTGCATGTCAAATCCACAGTAATTAACACAGATCATACATAAATTGCAAACATAGATTAAAAACAAACATGGATCCAAACGTTCGTAACCGAATGCTGCATATTTTCCACCGAGCTTCTTCACGTGCCCATAAATGCAAAAGAAAATTCTGTATCTACCACCAGCTCACGTCGTTATGGACTATAGGCGCCCAGTTTTATGGAATCGGACCTGGCTGCCAGCACTCAAATATACCGACTCCTTCAAGGTCGAGGAAAAGGAGGTCCCCCACAGGCTCCACCAATTGGTTGTATCTTTAGACGGTCAAGCTTGTGGTACAGCATGCAAGGAAGCTATAAAGGTGTTACGGAATGGAAATGGATGCGACATTGCCATAAAAAAATCAGAAGTCGAGGAATTCACAGGAGAAGACACGCGAGGGAAAAGGGCAAGGCCAATTCTACATATTGGAGATGAGCGAGATGTAGAACTCAAAACTACAGTTACGACTGAATACAAGGATTCTGAGACTGAGACTCATCAGCCTTCTCAACAAAAATATGGGAAATTAACCGTTAAGTGCGCTAATTCAAAACTCTCATTTAATCAACAGCGAAAGCGAGTTCCACCATCTAAGATTTTGTTAGATGTTAGGACTTGAAGAACTGGAGATTTTATGAATTCGGGAAGCATCATGCCAGATGGTGGCATGTTGATAAACGTATACCCAGTCTGCAAAACATTTTCCTCAACTTCCAACACGGCATTAACTGCCCACATGGACCACTGTCTTGCTGTTGAACCAAATAACGAGAAAACTATAAGTTCCAAGTTTACAAAATGTAAAATGAAGGCAAGGAAGAAGCATTCAATGGAAGATATATGTGTTGTCACTCCTATTCGTACACTAGAGGATTTGGAGCACAGTACTGCAGAATAGTTTGCCTTGGATGATGTTAATCCCTTAGAGTTGGATACTTTTAAATGGAATGATAGTGATATAAGGAGGCAACCTCAGACATATTTTTACCGAGCAGCCAAGAAATATATTACCTCTGATACCTTTTTGTGCTAGCAGAGTCGAGAGAAAGAATTCAGGAACAGAAGGTGCAAAACTCTGGTAATAACAATTTCTTTTCCACAGAAAAAATAAAACAAAGATCTGAGATTATAAACCATAGAAACCTCGTTGTGTACGGAACACCTCACATTGTATATATGTATCATTGACACCATCACATTGCAGAGACTATGTGGGATTGAGCCAAAAATCATGTATAAATAATTGTAGTATACATCAAACAATGACATATAATTACAGAGATGCAAAACTATGTCAGACACTAATCTTAGCAAAAGATGTGATACCAAAATATTTATTTTTCTCGTTCATTAGCCCATTGTGAAAATTTCTCTTAGACTGGTACTATCTCCACTTCCAGTAGTCGAGCTTGCAGGCTATTACTGATGTTGACAACATCGGGGTTATTTCTGACACTGCCGGTGGTGGCTTAGGCACAGATTCAAAATGAAATCGACTCTTGCTTTTGCAGTCCATCTCTCGCCATGTCAAAGGATGGGCATACCCTATTCTAATACACCCTCACCAAATGAATACCAAATTAAAAAAAAACAATATACTCTCGCCCATATGGCTCTGATACCACATGTAGAAAATGAAATAACTCAAAACAGATTGTAGAAAAAATAGATACAAAACCAGACAAAACAATGGCAGAAAAGAGGCTTCAACCTCATGTCATTGTCATCATTCTCTGTTATTAAAAGAATTTAGTTTACAATTTAAATATATGAGAGAAAATTTCTAAGATAGTCTGTGCTACATTAGACTCCTTTGGTTGAGATAATTTCTCACAAAAAACCCACCAAGATAGGAGTTACTAAACACACTCCAATATTTGAGGAACAACCCAAGAGTTAGGCACATATTCCTAACTTGGGAATATTTAATTAATTAATTTATTATTTTGGATTTATTATTTTTATTTGAGAGGGGCTTGTCTAGTCAATTTAGTGTTCCTAAATTGATATCATGAATTTTTCAACCAGGGCTAGTAAACTGTTGAAGTGAAGTGCAGCATATGTGCCTAAGTATCGTCTTCCTACTTCGTTTTGTTTAGTGTTTTTCTAGTGTTTTTGGTTTTATGTTTTTATGCTAAGGGGAAAAACTAAATTAATAGAAAATAAAAATTACTGAATGCACTAAAACAGAATAAAATCTACTCTAAACTAGGAATGATAACAACAACAGAGAATGCTAATCCACATATTGTAAAGCTACTAAGAAAGTAACTCATAACATTAAACTTATTCCAATTCATTTCATTACAGGTATATTGGAACAAACTGAGAAAATGATTAGTTTTGATGTAATGAGGTTCTCTTAGAGAACAACAACTTAAAACATCACAGAGAAATCTTATTCATTGTTAGAGATCTGTTGGAAAAACTTGAGAAAAAGATCATTTGTAACATAGTAAGGAACCCTATGCTAAAATAACTTATGACACTAGAATTAGCTCATTCTGCAACTCACAATATTACTATTAAGTCTTATTCATAAATTAGAGATTTCTTGGAACAACTTGAGGAAAAGACTGTTTGTAAAATCATAAGAATCTTTTACCTCATTGTAGAACATAAAATTTCAATAACTCAAAATAATATAACTAATTCTCGTTCATATAATAGTGATGTGTTAGAAGAATTTGAGAACAAGAGTAGCTTATTAAATAATGAGGATCTTCTAAATCTAACTAACAAGATTGAAATACAATACAATTAACAGAACTAAAATGAAATTAACTCAAAGTACTACAGCCAGATCTCATTCACGTATTAGAGATATATTGGAACATCTTATGAGAACAAGATTTACTGTAATATTATGAGATTCTTCAACGTTAGTAAATGACATAAAACATGATGCAAAAGGATAAACCTAGAAAACTTCTTAAGTTAAGAAAAAAACAGAATTAAAGGTTACTTATCTAGAAAGTATGCAAAAGCCTCTTCAGATAGCAGGGGACCTTTACTATCAGATTGGCACACGAATCTTTAACTCGTTAAAGTTGCCTTCAAATCATGTATCAAAATTGTACTTCTTTAATTAAAATAAATGCTCAGAAACAGAGTGTCACAATATTTGAAAATTAAAAACATCAACTCTTTTTCTCGGTTCACCGAGTTATTTTTATAAGGAACTACATAACTGCTATTAAGTAAAAATAGGGATAGGTGTATTTATAATCAAAATCAAACTAAAAATCCTGTTCAGGACTCGTGCTTTGCTGAAGGAAATCCAAGAGTCCTTATCCTTATAGAAGTATGCTTCTTGGTTTTTAGCTTTGTCCACGTGCATAACCACTTCAAGATTTTTACTCAGTCTTCGTGGATGACAAGGAATGACGCAGGAGCGTTTTGGAGTCTAACCATATACTTCTTTCCCTCAAATGGAACATGTAACCTATTTAAACACCAAGATGGCTACGGAACATATGACTAGCTACAAAATGACTGCATTCTATAGCTAAGTCTGCTCATAAATCACTAAGACAACAAAACCACAAAAGTATAATAAGTCAGTCATTGCATGTATTCTTAAAGTGATTTTAATCATTCTTATTGATATTTTAGACCTATAAATGATAAAGGATTAATGGAATGAATTGGATTTTGGTGAAAAGAAAAGACATTTTTAGGGCTCAACATACCCCCACTGCAAAACTTTTGCATGTCCTCATGCAATCAATCCATGTATTCTGAAACTTCAGCCAAGACATCTAGCTTCCTTTTTCTGCTTTGCTTGGTGTTCAATGGCATCCTAGGCTTCCTTATGACCAATTTGAACCTCAGATTTATAAGTTCCCTATTCAACTTCTTGTTTTTCTTCTTCAGTTTCTCACTAGCCTTGTACAATTTTTCCATTTGCAGAGAGAGATTTGTGTTCATGTCACTTTTCAGTTTGACTTGTTCCCTTAAAATTTCATTTTCATTTTTTATATGCCTATTGAGTACTTCCAATTCATATTTGTCTCTTTTCAGCATTTCAATTGAAGGTTCTTGTGGACTAGGAGTTCTTTCTCTGTTTTCTGAGGCTCCTTTTTCTAATGATTCAACATAATCATAGATCTGTTGTTGGGCTGGATCTACATCCAAAGTTCCTCTATCAGGATCTTCTTCATACTAGTACTCAGGAGATCTGCAATTGGTGTCTCTTCATCTTCAATATCTATGATTCCTATTTGCTTAACTCTCGTCTTCTTCAATATGCCTTTAAGCTTATGAATTCTTCTCAATTTAGATGGTTCCTCACCTTTCTCTTTAGCATCCTTTATTGTTACCTTTTCCTTTTTGATTTGTTTCTTGATTTTGGCCAATTTTTCAGAGATAATTTCCTCACTGTCTTTTTGTGTAGATTTATCAGTTTTAATTTCAACAGATTTGGCAACTTTTCCCCTCCTGCTTCTTCTTACAGGTTTTTCTTCAAACAAAGTTTCTTTAGGTTCTTCAAAATGATTTCTCAAGAGGAATTCATCCCAACTATCTCCTACCTTCTTCAAATGATGCTCAATTAAAATTTTAACTAAGCCATGATGATATAAGGTGGTTTCTAAGAACTGAATCCTTTTTTGGACATTAGAAGCCATCCTTTTTAGACTATTGAGCAAGAAAAAGGGTAGATTTATCTCTTCATCTAGGAAATTCATCATAAGTCTAATGTGATAAACATATAAAGTGCCAAATCTCCCCTCACAGGTTATAAACTTTTGCAGAATTAGCAACATATTTCGCCATTTATTTTTCAAGTTTGAACTAGGAATGCCTTTCTTGAATACTAAAATGTCCATACCTGGTGTTTTTAGCATCTGTCTCCAGGCTTCATTATGAAATTCTTTGTTTTTAAACCATCGTTCACCTTGCCTTGGCAACTCTGTTGTTTCTGCTATGAAGGATTCCGTGATGATGAACTTGATATCACCAATTTCGACCTCTGACCCGTTGAATGACCGGGCAAATGTGACCTCCTTGTGAAATCCATTGAACTTCTCCAAAAACTTTAGCCATCCAACCTGCTGTAACATATCTTTAATTTGAGGGTAACCTTCTAGATATTTAGTTCTGACTGGCTCGAACCTTACAATAAGTCCCATTGCTTATTTTCCTCGGCTTCAATTTACTGCTCTATTACTGCTCTCCTGCTTGAGGTAAAAATGGATGTAGAGGGTTGTCTCGCCCTAAAGATGACTTCTCTATTTCTACAGATAGGAATTGGCTACGGAATATAATGGAATTAAGTGGATACGAGATGAATGAAATACGGTGAGGGTAAATCATAAGAATGATTGAGTTTGAGATTTTGTCATGGAGTAAAATACCACAGAGAAATCTCATGAAGATTTTCAAAATCATCAATGAATTTTTTGGGTTAATGACGTGACCTAATAGGTCACTTCAAGTATTGACCGTTAACTTCTAATTAATGATGATTTGATATGGAGCGGAATGGAAGGGATTTGTTCAAGGGTTTTATGATAGGCTTGATCAATTCGAATAATCAAAATAACTTTATGAAACATACATATGACTTAACCATACTATATCTTTCATAATTTGTTATCATAATAATTTCACGCACAATTTTACCTTAGCCCTTCTTTTGATTTTTGCTGCTTTAATATGCTTTGTCTTTCCTTTGAAAATTATTGATCTTTTAGAATCCATAATCCTTTTGATTTTGCTTGTTGAAGTAGGTTTGCAGGATCAATTGGCTGCTAAACAAGTGGCTGCTGAATGGTTGGCTACAGAAAATATGGCTGTAGAATAGTTGGCTGCAAAATATCTGGCTGTAGAATATCTGGCTACAGAATGTACCTGTAAAAGCTTTGAGACATGGAATGAAATGATTTGAAATATGGATGGAATGAAGTATGAAATGAAATGAAATGGATCATGAAATATAGTGGAATGAAGCATGAATGAAGTGAAATATGATGGAATGAAATGGATCATAAATGTGAAGTGGGATGAAATATGAAAAGTGAGCCTACAACTTATGATCTTGTAATACTTGACTGCAGAGAAAAAACAATTTTGAAAATCTGAAATGAAATGAGATGGATCATGAAATGGAGTGGAATGAAGTGAGATATGATGGAATGAGATGAATCATAAATTTGGAATGGAATGAAATATGAAAAGTGAGTCTGCAACTTATGATTTTATGATACTTGATTGCAGAAAAAAGAAAAATTTTGAAAAGCTAAAGTGTTAGAAGGATTCTGATTTTCACTTTATCTTTTTTGTATAAACATGCTAATCAATGATTAGTTTTCATGTTTATACCCTTTTTTTTTTACATCTAATTACAGAAAATAAAATTAAGTTGATGAAGAAGAAGGATTCTTCTTCATTAACTTCACATCATTGTTCTCTTGGAATCTATTGACAAATTCTTCTCTTGAAAGTGGCTTATGATAATAGCTAACTATATATAGAAGGAGGTTTCGTTCATTTGTATCATCCAAGAATTGTTCATTTATGTAATGTATTGGAGGTTGCCCCCTCGAAGTGGCTTATTTCTAAGGCATTGATATCTCTTTTCTTCTATTTTTGGAGCCGGTTACACAACATTTACTTCTCTTACTAACTCAATGTTAGATTCTTCTTGAAATTGTTCATGTTTGTATTCTAAAGAGGATTCAAAATTTTCTAAGGTATATAGAATCTAGCTATCTTCACTAATTTCTGAAATTGTGAAGAGAGGTTGTATATCTTCTTCATCCTCAATCCATTGAGTATCATCTAACTCTGTAATTGTTCTTGCTGGAGGATACAAGGTAAATTTCTTGGTTGAACTACCATCAGAGATGTACATATCACTGGATCTACAGCTAATGAAAGCATCAGCTGTAGCTAACCAAGGTCTTCCTAATATAATAGGATGTCCTCCTAGATTATTTTTAGGAGTTAGGATCATAAAATCCATAGGGTACTCCCAAGAATCTAAGGACACTGGAATGTCTTCTATTACCCTGTTAGGTTTAATCACAGATCTATCTACTAATTGTAATAATGTTGGTGTAAAAAGAAGATTAGGAAGTTTTAGTTTATCCATGATTTGTCTACTCATGATATTGATTGTTGCTCCTAAATCAATAAGTGTGTTTTGGATCTCAGTTCCATTGATGTGTATTTTAACAACTGGATTTCCTGGGTCTAGATACTTTGGAATAGCAATCTTACCCATCATGATATCTACTATTTTTCCTGCCAGTTGAATTTTCTTTGTCTCTTTTATTCTTTTTCCTGTTTTTTCATGCTCAACTCCTTTATTGTCTTTGCTAAGATTGGAATTTCCTTGATAGCTTGTAATAATGGGATCTTAATACAAACATTCCTTAGCTCATCTAGGAAATCATAATTAGGCACCATAATTTGTTTCTCTACACCCTTATCAATTTGTAATCTTTCTGGAAAGGGAGGTGTAGAGGTGAATGTTGATGGATGCTCTAATATAGGAGTTGAAATTATTGGTTCTTTTTGTTTTGATTTTTCAATATTTGGGTCTTGAAAATATGTGTTCTCTTCAAGACTTTTATTTACCCGTAGAGAATCTTCCTCAGAGTTGTTTTTCTCTTGTATGATTACAGAAGGTTTCTTCTTTTCAAGTATTCTTCCAGACCTAAGTTGAACATCATTAAAGTCTAAAGGAGTGATCAAATAGGTTGGGAACTGTTGACCTTCTATCATGTATGTGTTCTGAGGATTTTTATTGTTGGGGTTTGGTATAGGTTGGGTAGGTAACTGATTTTCTTTCTGAGGAAATGGTAATGGAAGTGGTGGATTTTGATGTTGTGGATTTTGTTGAGGATTTTGTTGAGGAGGGAAATTTGGATATGGTGGATAAGATGGTGGATATTGATAATACTAAGAGTATCTTCCATAGGGATTTTGTGCTCCTTGTGCCCAAGTTTGAGATTGATTTTGGAATTGGGGCCAAGGTTGCTGCCAAGAATTCCAATTTGGTGGGGGTTGATTATACAGCTGATCATGGAATCCTTGTGTTTGAGGTCCTTTCCAAGGCCTCCTAGAGACAAAATTGAGAGATTCTGTGGAATTTGTAGGGGTTTCTTCTTGAAAGACAGCTTTAAGACCAGGAAGTGAAGGAAAACTCTTGGTCTCATGTTTTTCTGAACAAATTACACAAGTCTCTACTATTTTTGCATCCAAAGGGCACTCTCTCAAGGCATGCTTCTTTCTACATTTGGGACAAAAGATTTCTAAGGCATCAGATTCAGATTTTTTCTTTTTTTGTAATTTAAGGGTGTTTATTTGTTCACTAAGACTCCCTAAAATGTCAGATTTGAATTCATCAATCATATGTCCTATTTCTACCCTACTTACTATCCCAGAAGCAGACTTACTTGCCCTTGCAAGAGCAGGGTCTCTTGGTCCTTTTAAAGTTTTAGATTTCCCTCTTGAAAGGTTGATACATAATTCAACTATTTCAGGTAATGTGAGCTGAGATATATCCCATTTTCCCATCATATTAAGGATATCTAGCCATTCATCCCTAATTGTCTTCAACAAGAGAGCTTTCAAAGTATCTTGGTCTAAGCTTTCCATTTTTTCTCTCTTGATGTTATAGTTAAATCTTTCCAACAAATCTTCCAGATTTTCATCCTCTTTTTGTACCATTTTGAACACTTCCTCCTTATGGTTGATTGGCATACAGTAATCCAAATACCTCTCTAGAAATTCTTGTTTCATATCTTCCCATGTCCTAATAGAACTATTGATTAAACTCATAAACCATTTTAATGTTGCTCCTTTCAATGTTGAAGGGAATAGTTTAAGTTTTTGGGCATCTTGTAAATAATCATAGGTTCTACATAGGACTTCAAATTCAAATAGGAAGGTTTCAGGATCTTCACTTTTGAGTCCATAAAAGTTTGGAAGGACAGAGGGTGAAATATTTTTCATAGTTGCATTGGTTTCTTCATCTACTATAGGAAACCCAAAAGAGCTTCCCATTTCCCTTCTACCACTTCCTCTGCCTCCTTCTTCACCTCTACCTCCTTCTACTTCTGCACCTCTAACTCCTTCTCCTCTACCTCTACCTCTACCTCCTCCAAATAGTGTATGTTCTCCATTAAAGACTCCTCCTCCCCCTTCTTCCGCCATGGTTGATTCTTCTGTGGAAGTGAAAAAATTTATGTCTCCAGCAGGGGTCCTTGAATCTTCTTCTAAGACAAGTTCAGTGGATGAAGTGGAAGGTCTCTCTGATGGAATATCTAATCTTAAGTCTTCTGGAAGTCTATGACCAGTATAGTATGGAATGTAGGTTTGAGTTGGAGGTGTGCTGCCTCTTGGTCTTGGTGGAACAAGTGGTGTTCTAGGAATCAAGCTTATGCTTCTTATAAATATACCCCTTGAGTCTCTTTCTCTATGCATATCATTGTTTTTGGGAGGTAAGAAATAAGGCTACCTAGTTACACTTCCCCGGCAATGGCGCCAAAATGTCTAGTCAACTTAATGTTCCTAAATTGATATCATAAATTGTCAACCAGGGCTAGTAAAATATTGAAGTGAAGTGCAATATATGTGCCTAGGTGTCTTCTTCCTACTTCGTTGTGTTTAGTGTTTTTCTAGTGTTTTTGGTTTTGTGTTTTTATGCTAAGGGGAAAACTAAATTACTAACAAAGAGAAGTTACTGATCACACTAAAACAAAATAAAATCTAATCTAAACTATGAATGGTATCAAGAACAGAAAATGCTAATCTACAGATTGTAAAGCTGCTAAGAAAAGTAACTCATAACATTAAACTTAGTCCAATTCATTTCATTAGAGATATGTTGGAACAAACTGAGAAAATGATTAGTTTTGATGTAATGAGGTTCTCTTAATAAACAACAACTTAAAACATCATAGAGAAATCTTATTCGTTGTTAGGAATCTGTTGGAACATTTTGAGAAAAAGATCATCTATAACATAGTAAAGAATCCTATGCTAAAATAACTTATGACACTATAATTAACTCATTCTTCAACTAACAATGTTACTATTAAGTCTCGTTCAAGGATTAGAGATTTCTTGGAACAACTTGGGAAAAAGACTGTTTGTAAAATCATGAGAATCTCTTACATCATTGCAAAACAATCAATAACTCAAAATAATATAACTGATTCTTGTTCATATAATAGTGATTTATTAGAAGAGTTTGAGAACAAGAGTAGCTTATAAAATAATGAGAATCCTCTAAATCTAGCTAACAGGACTGAAATGCAATTAACAAAACTAAAATGCAATTAACTCAAAGTACTACAGTTAGATCTCATTCACGTATTAGTGATGTATTGGAACAGCTTATGAGAACAAGATTGACTGTAATATTTGATGTAAGTAAATGACATAAAACATGATGCAAGAGGATAAACTCAGAAAAATTCCTAAGTTAAGAACAAAACAGAGTTAAAGGTTACTTATCTAGAAAATATGCAAAGGCCTTTTCAGATAGTAGGGGCCCTCTATCGTAATATTGGCACACGAATCCTTAACTCCTTAAAGTTGCTTCAGATCATGCATCAAAGTTATACTTCTTTCATTAGAAGAAAAAGCTCATAAACAGAGTATCACAGTCTGTGAAAACTAAAAACAAAACATCAACTAATTGTTTCTCGGTTCACTGAGTTATTTTTATAAGAAACTACATAACTGACATTGAATAGAAATAGGCATAGGTGTCTTTTATAATCAAAATTGAACTAAAACTCCTGTTGAAGACTCGTATTTTTCTGAAGACACCTCAAGAGTCCTTATCCTTATAGAAGTCTTCTTCTTTGTTTTGGCTTTGTCCACGTGCATAACCACTTCCAGATTTTTTCTCAGCCCTCGTGGAGGACAAGGAATGATGCAACAGAGTTTTGGAGTCTAACCATATACGTCTCTCCCTCAGATGACACCTGTAACCTGTTAAAGCACAAAGATGGCTACAAAACATACGACTAGCTATAGAATGACTACATTCTATAGCTAAGTCTGCTCAGAAATCACTACGACAACAAAACCACAAAATTATAATAAGTCAGTCATTGCATGTATTCTTAAAGGATTTTAATAATTCTTATTGATATTTTAGGCCTATAAATGATAAAGGATAAATGGACTAAACTGGAGTTTGGTGAAAAGAAAAGAAATTTTTAGGCCTCAACAAGGAGCTTGTAAGTGTGTAAGTACAAAGATAATATCTGAGTACCATGGTGGATCTAGAAAGGCTTAACTGATCATGTGAGTCACCATATCTTCCTGATTATCGACCTGAGCAATAAAATTTACGTCTAATGCATTGCAATTGGATTTAGCCATTAATCTGGCTAATCCTTGTCCTTTAATGAGTTTATTTGGTTTAATCTCTATTTCATATTCTAGGATAGTGGCAATCCACTTTCCTCTTCTTCCATCAGGACCATCTTGAGTAAGAATGTCTTTTACTACAGAATTAGGGACATAGGCAATAATGTGGGAGTAAGGAATGTAAACTCTAAAATATTTTATAGCTTTAACCAAGGCTAAAGCTTGTTTCTTCGTTATGTTATATTTCAGAGGTGCATCTCTAAGGGTATTACTAAAAAAGGCTATAGGTTTTTCAAAACCTTGATCATTCTTCTGCAGTAGAATTGCAGCAATGGTATGCTCTGAGGCAAATGAAAAAATTATAAAGTCTTTTTTGAAATCTAGACTTATTAAGACTGGTGTTTTAGTTAAAGCTTGTTTAATAGATTCAAATGATTGTTTTTCTTCAACTGTCCATTTTAAAATCGAGTCCTTTCTAAGCATGTTATTCAATTCTCTGATGAATTCTAGTAAGTTAGAAATAGATCTCCTTAAAATTTTTTTTTACCTAAAAGTGCTTGTAACGCTTTGATATTTCTAGGTGGATGAATGTTTAGAATGGCCTCTATTCTTGCAAGATCTATCCTAATACCTTCCTTTGAAATTATCTGTCCCAGTAACTTACCTTCCTTTAATCCAAAAAGAGTCTTCTTAGGGTTTAAAGATATACCAAATTTTCTACATTTAATAAAAACTTGTCTCAAATGATCCAAGTGTTCTATTAGGGTCCCGTGATTTGGCAGATTGGCAAGCCAAATGACAGGGTAACATCAAACCAACTTTCGAGCCCTAGGACCTAGCCTTCCTGGACTCAGAGAGGGCTCTCTCTATTTTTGTAAAGGATGTAAAATTGTTTGCTTTCTATGTATCTGATTTTAGGCTAGTTGTTAAGTATGTTTTGGTTTGTGTTAGGTTTTTTTTGGGAGAACTAATCAAAGGATAACTAGATCAAAGTTTTTCAGATCAACAGGGCCATGGGGTCGATAAGGTCAAGACTGCCTCGAAGGGTCGACAAGGTATATTGCAGGGCCGATTTTGTCGAAATAAAAATGGATTCTTTAGGTGGAATGAAATGAGATGGACACTAATTTTGTGAAAGACAAAGAATTTTTACGCACAAATAATTTTACAGCAAACATCCATGTGGTAGGGCTAACCATTAATCACTATAAATTAAACTCAAACTGATAGATGCATAAAATAAACATTCAGGTGATACATAGAAGTATAAGACCCTCTAACTTTGAGGAAAATCACCTTCAAACTTTGGGGAAAACAAAAAATACAAACAAACAACTCAATCTATGAAGAGGGAACTCCTAAACATCATATTTGAGCTATCAAGAACTTTGAACTAAGATTGCAGAGCATAGACAAAGGGCAAGATCGAAACAAGACCTCTTTGGTTTAACTATGACAATCAAAAATTCAGAGAAAGGTTTCAGTGATGGGGTTTTGGATAGCTATGACTAAGCAGGGCATACCGTGAATCATACTAGATAGCATACATAATAACCATTAATGAAATTGATAACAATTTCTTAGGGTATCAAAGAGCAGTTAAGAATTCTTTGACATAACTAAGAAAGAAGAAAAACATAGAAGCTGTAATGAATCAGGAAACTTGCGGTGCCTCCATGGGCATGTCTCAAATATATTATTTACTGACCTACAACAAGCAAGACAAGCCATGGAATCCTATAGCAAGGAACACTATACCATTCACCAAACCATGGAATCCTACAAACAGTCCTCTTCCACCATCCAAGACAAACAAGAAATTATCCACTTCATCAGACAAAGTATTTCTTCAAAGCTTGTAATATCATGTATTTGTCTATAACATCAAGTTTCACCTCTTGATACAATGAAATATCTTGGAATATATAGGCTAAAGAGAAAGAAACTATCCAAGAGCAACTAGAAGGCCATTGGTCTATTGCAAATATCTGATTTTGTCCTTGAGGCTTTGCAAATCCCAAGGCAAAAAATATCTTCAAAAATATCTATAAAATGCTAAAAATGGAAATAAAATTGACTTTTCATGACTAGAAATGGCTAAAAATGGCTTAACACACATTTGGATGAGCATCTTCAAAAAACTCCCCTTTTTGCCAAAATGCTACAGGAGCGTAGCAGTGGAAAATTTCCTGTCTTGTGGAGGATGTTTGAGGGTTTTCCAATGTCAAAAAGAGGCATGTGATGGTTCGTTGGAAAGCCATGGATGTATAATTTCTGGAAATACTTTATTTTTCCAAAACAGATGCTGGGAAGTCTGTCAAAAAATAAACTGAGTGAAAAAAACCAAAAAAGTAGCCCTTGCTGATATGTGAGGCAGAAAGTTAAAAAAACATTGTTTTTCGCCTCTTTGGGGGACCAAAAAACCTCCTTTGGATCTGAATATTTGTGAGTAGCTGCCCCCAAATTTATTCCATCCAAAAAAATTATTTCTATGAGCTGAGGATACTCCTAGCACTCATGGCAGCACCTTGAAAAATGTGCAATTAGGGCCAAAAAACACAAAAAACAAGATCATGTCAAAATTTTCTCAATTTTGGCGAGTAAGCCCCTTATGGGTTCTTAAAAGCATGCAAGGAAGTTGAGGTCAATATTTCAAGCCCAGATATGCCTTTCTCCACTTTTTCTACTGGGCGCCTCTTTCAGGTAGCTTTGAGCCTTTTTTTAGCAAGTTTGAGCTTTCTTCGGGAAAATTGGTTCAACTTCTTGTAGTGCCTGGTCATCTTCCTTTGTAGACTCAAGTATGTGTTAGCTTTCTCTAATTTATCCTCCAAATGCTTGTTGGCTCTTTCAAGCCATGATTCTTTATCATTTTATATTTCTTGGGCGATCAATTGAGTGAGATGATAAGATCGAACAAGGGCTGCCTCTTCTTCCTTCTTTTTCTCCAAAGATTTCCTAAGACCCATAGTCCTAGGCCTCTTTCTTATTGGCTTCTTTTCTAAGTGAGACTAATTCTAGGGGTTGATCAACAGAACTGTTCTTGAGAATTCTGGGTCGCCCATAGCGGGAAACCGACCCATTAAGCATAAGTATCTGGGCCGCCTATGATAGGGAAACCGGCCATGAGTTTATACAAAACACGTAAACAACAACAAAAAAACTAGAAACATCTTTCTGCCCAACAGGTGGGCAACTAGAACAGTAAAACTAGAAAATTCCAGCAGTAATTGAGCTGGGGGGTTCAACCCTCATGCTCTGAAGACATTGGTTCCTCTTCAACTCTGCATGCATATTCATTCTCCTCGCTGCTGTCCACCTTTCCTGCTTGACTGTCAGTCTTCATGTCCTGGTTCTCAGCTTCAGAACGCAGCCCAATTTGAAGAGTGGGATTGGGGCGATGGTCAATAGGAGGGGTGGGGGAAGCGGAGAGAGGGATTTCTTCACGCAGGGAGACTGTGATGAAAGCGGTGATGATGGAGTCGAAGGAGGTGCAGTGGAAACGGAGCTCAGCGTTCTGGGTGGTTTGCCTGATGGTGGACCCCCGAAGCCTTCTGCCCGGAGGGTTGAGCTGACTGGGAGGGGTAGAAGCGTCAGGAGGGAGGGGCTGACTGGGATGAACGGGAGGGTCGGGAGGGGTGGACTGACAGGGAGGCTCAGAAGGAGCAGCGGGAGTGGGCTGACTAGGAATGCCACCAAAAACACGCGCACGCCCACGTCCCTTGCCAGCAAAACTCGAACTCTCAGCGCGACGCCTTCTACCTCTGCCTCTGCCCCCACCTCTGCGCGAGGCTGGCGGGGGAGTGTGTTCGTCGCTCTCAGAGGAGGAGCTCAACTCAGAAAAGGGCGAAGGAGGAAGGACAGAGGCTTGGCCTCGGCTGACTCCACGCCGACAGCGCATTCGCTGCCTGAGGCGTGGCATGGCTAGTAGAAGGTGGCGCAAGCGAGGCCGGCCTAAGAAGGGGTCGGGAGCTTGGAAAGCAGTGGGGAGACCACCAGGGTGGCACAGGCCAGTCAAATGAACTGAAGAGCTGGAGGTCCAATTAGCAGAGGGGCAACTACCCTGTGAATGCAAATTGAAGCTGAAAGGAAGCAAAGTACCTGTGATGAACACATCCGGGACACCAGACGAAGCGGAGGCGCTGCAGAAAGGGCTGTTGGAGAAGTGGACACCCGGTGTCGTCTCCAGGCAAGCCAGAATGCAGCAACGACGCCCAGTCTGCGTTTTGTAGCTCGAATTGGCGAAACCAGGCGGGAAAACACTGCGCAAGGGGATCAGTGGTCTCCCATGGCTTCCTCCATGCTGCTCATCCTCCATAGTGAAAGCAATCAACAACACAATCGCCATATACCGCAGAGCTAGGGTGCAATAACTACAGCGATGGTCGACTCGAGGCATATTAATAACGCCATCAGGTGGAATGCGTGGGGCCATGTGGGCACAGCACGCAGGCGTCGTTGGGAGCTGCGCAGGTGCCCTTGGCACTTTAATGCTCCACCACATCCGCATCCGGCGGGAGGAAATCCTTGTGCACCAGGGAGGTGCAGTTCTGTTGTGTGTCTGCATCATGGATGATAGAGAGGGAGCCGTGAGTGAGCGTGCTGTTGCTCTCAGTGCCAAAATTGGCCAGAAGATCAGCGACCTTGTTACCTTCCCGCTTGACGTGAGTGAAGGAAACTGCCCTGTTGTTTTGGAGCCAGTCACTTATCTTATCAATACAAGCAGCCAGACGCCAACTGTGAGTCACTTTATTAGGATCGGCCCCCCAAAGAAGATGATTGGCGATATGGATAAGGATTTGAGAGTCTCCTTCAATGATGATAGGGAAAAGATTGTGATGGAGCGTGAGTCTTAAGCCTTGCCAGAGGTCTTCAAGCTCGGCTGAATTGTTGGTGTCCCAACCAATAGAGCCGAAATAGAGGTGCTGAACTTCTCCCGTAGAGTCTCTGATGATACCGCCAAAACTTGCTTGCCCAGGATTCCCCTTGGATGCTCCATCAAAGTTTAATTTGAACACTCTCGGGGAGGGAGGAATCCAATTCGAGGGCGTGTTTGTGGCCGTCTTGTTTCGGATCTGAGGAGTTATCCCAAGATTGAGATTCCAATTTTGCCAGACAAGGATTTCTCTCTACTGCTTGGGGAAATCTTCTTCTTGCCAGGAATGAAGGGCTAAAGATTCCTAAAGGTTACTAATAAAGGAGAGCCATAAAGAGTCCATGGAAGAGGTTTGGTTTTTGAAGATACGTCTATTGCGTTCCTTCCATAAGGTCCAAAAGATCAGCCCGGGGAGGAGTTGCCAGAGGGCATTGAGGAGGGCAGAGGAGTAGGGGCGTTTGGGCCAATTTCGTAAGATTGAGGTGATATCACTAGAGGGCTTGCGTTTCTGGCAACGGAAACTACACTTGTCCCAAAAGGAGTTGGCTAAAGGGCAGAGCAGCATGAGGTGTTGGATAGTTTCAGCATTGAGGGTACAGTTAGGGCATCGTGAAGGCCTAATGAAGCCCCGTTTGACAAGGTTGTCCCAGGTGAGGATGCGCCGATGACTTAAGAGCCAGAGGAAAGTGGAGATTTTAGGCCAGGTATGGGGATTCCAAATCATCTGCCAAAGGGGGTCCCGAGGGAGAGGGGAAGGATGCAGCAAGGAGTAGGCCTCTTTGGTGGTGAACATTCCTTTAGTGGTGTGACCCCACCTGAGGATGTCAGGATCAGGAGAGCTTCTGATTTGTCTTCGTTGCAGTTCCTGGTCGAGGTCTTCTATCACAGTATTATGAGCATGAGCTATGATGAGGTGCGAGGGTTTCCATTTCCGGTACCCATTGCTGTCAGTGTCCATCCAATGCTCATGAATTTTTACATCCAGTGCAACTCTAGGGTCTCCAAGGTTGTTTAGGGGAAACTTTTCCAGAAGGATGGATTCTTGTTGCCAGGAGTCTGTCCAGAATCGTGCAGATTGGCCATTTTGCACCTCCCAAAAGCTATGTTGTTGTATGAGCGCATAGTGTTGCTTTGCCGCGTTCCAGATCAAGGAACCCGAGTTAATTGGGACCAGTCGAACCAGGTCTGCAGTAGTTCTGTTGTTGGCGTACTTCCCTGTCCAAAGTTTAGCCCAAGGAGTATGGGGATTGGAGATCCATCTCCACCATACACGAGCAGCCATGACTTCATTGCTGTGCGAGGGGTCTCTCAAGCCAAGTCCTCCATCTGCTTTGGAGGTACAGACAATGCTCCAGTTTACTAAGGCCCATTTGCGATTATGCCCAGAGGAACCCCAAAGAAAGCATCTTTGAAGAGCTTTGATCTGTTTGAGAACCCATTTCGGGGCTGCAAGAACAGAAAAAAGATAAAGAGGCATATATTGTAAAATATCTTTGATGAGAGTGAGACGACTAACCATATTGAGAGCACGGAAGGTCCAAGAGGAGAGGCGGGATTCCAATTTCTCAAGGAGCTGGTTCCAGGAGGGATGCTTGATGGCAGAGTCAGTGAGGGGAGCTCCAAGATATTTGTCAGGAAGAGTAGCCACTGAGAAGCCAAGAATACGGGCAATGTTAACTTGGGCAGGAGGGGAAGTATGGAAGAAGAAGATCTGAGACTTGGAGTCATTGATAGTTAACCCTGAAGCTTGAGAGAAGAGGTTGAGGATAGCTTTGAATGAGCGGGCTTCTTGGACGGAAGGGTGGCCAAAGAGCATGTTGTCATCAACAAATTGTTGATGGGTCGAGGTAGGGGCTCCGTAAAGGGAAAGACCACGCAGATGCCCAAGGCTGACTTCTTTATGAATAAGTCTGCCTAGCCCTTCAACCATAAGAACAAAGAGAAAGGGAGAGAGGGGGTCCCCTTGCCTGATACCTCTGGATGGGCTGAAGGGAGGGGAAGGGGAGCCATTGAGAAGGATGGAGAGAGAGGAAGAGGAGATGAGGTTCATAATCCAACGGATCCACATGCAATCAAATCCAAAAGCACTTAAAATTTTCTGGATATAATTCCAGTTCAGTTTATCAAAGGCTTTTGAGAGATCAATTTTGAGCAGCATACCTGGCTTCTTGAAGACTTTTAGAGAATGTATGATTTCGTGAGTAATAATGATACCATCTAGGATTTGCCGCCCTTCAACGTAACCTGTTTGTTCTGGCGAAATGAGAAGAGGAAGAAGAGGTTTGAGTCTGTTGGCGATGACCTTGGTGATGACCTTGTATATAACATTGCAAAGGGCAATGGGTCTGAATTTTTCAGGCTTGTTGGGCTGCTCCTCTTTTGGTACAAGCGCAACAAAGGTGGTGTTGAGGGAGGGCAGGATCCAATGCATATTTCGTGATTCTTCCACCAGTTGCCATACCTATTCTCTAATAAGTTCCCAAAAGTGGTGGAAGAAGTTAGCAGTAAAGCCATCTGGCCCAGGAGCCTTGCCGTCCTTGAGTTGTGCCATAGATGTATCCACTTCTTGTGGTGTGATTGGTCGAAGCAGCATTTGGTTATGCTCATCAGTGATTAAATTAGGAATGAGCTGCGTGATTTGGTCTATGGCTGGCTGCCTGTTAGCTTGCTGCTCCTTCTGAAGATCCTTGAAGTAGTTCACCAGCTCTTTTTCCATGTCCCCATGCCGCTCCATACGTTCCCCTTGCTGATTAGTGATGTGGCTGATCCTGTTCTGCATTCTTCGTTGAATGGTAATGCTGTGGAAGAACTTGGTGTTTCGTTCTCCTTCCTTCAGCCAACGAACTCTAGATTTTTGCCTCCAAAGGATTTCCTCTTGTTTGTATCTGTCCTCCAAATTTCATTGAAGTTCAAGTTCCTTGGCAACCAGAGGTTCAGATCTTCCAGAAGTGATAAGCTCCTGCTGCACATCCTTCATCTGTTGTTCAAGGATCCGTTTCTCCACGAATATGTTGCCAAAGATGTTGTGGTTCCAATCTTTGATATGTTCCTTGACCCACCTAAGCTTTTGCTGAAATTGGAACATTTTGGACCCTTTAGGCAGAGTGAATCTTCTCCAGACAGAGTGAACCAGGTCAGTAAAGGAGGGGTGAGAAAGCCAAAAAGCTTCAAACCTGAAAGGCCTTTTTAGGTGAAAGCCTATAATTTGCCATTGGAGCATGATGGGCCAATGGTCAGAGCCGGGGAGAGGGAGAATAGACCCAGTGATGTCTCCTCCTACATGAATAGCATTGTCCGATAAGAGGAATCTGTCCAACTTAGAGGCTATTTGTTGTCTGCCGATTCTGCGATTGTTCCAGGTATACAAGCCATTGCAAAAAGGTATGTCTATGAGCGAGTTATTGTTGATGAAGCCCTTGAAATGGGCGCTGTCCTGATCAAGTCTGGCTCTGCCTCCAGATTTTTCAGCTAACCGCGTGATCATATTGAAATCTCCACCTAGAATCCAGAGGGGATGAGTCCTATTGGAGTTGAGATGCTCAAGAGTATTCAAAATCGCCACCTTTCTTGCTTGGTCTTGAGGAAAATAAACATTGGACAAATGTCCATGGATGTTGGTGCCTATAGGGTGGAAGGTAGCATGGATGAGATTGTGAGAGGCGTGAAAGTTTCCTACCTGTAAGGCCTGAGGATCCCATGCTATCGCTAGCCCTCCCGAAAACCCTGAGGCATCCACAGCTACTAATCTGCTACCAGGCCATGCTTTAGTTAAGATAGAGCCCAGCGTTTGACTGTTGCACTTGGTTTCCTGAAGGAAGAGTAAGTGGGGCTTCTCCTTCTGTATCAAGTTCTTTATCATTATGTATTTCTCGGGACCATTGAGTCCTCGTACATTCCATGAGATCAAATTCATTGGGAACTATTTGTAAGGGGTTTGAAGAACCTAGTAAGCTTGGGATACTGTCCCGATTCCACCAATATTTGTCCAAGGGCAATGGTGCGCTGCCAGTCAGGAGTTCTTCCTCTTTCCTTGGTTTCCTTCATCACCTTCAGACTGTCCCAAAAACTGCCGGGCTGGATACCCAGTTTCTTGTGCTGTTGAACTTTGACTAGAGCCGCCTCAAGAGTATCAATCTGTCTTTGGTTGATCTTATCAAATTCCTTCCGTTCGCAGGCTTCTTCAAGACCCGTGAGATCCAGCTCACTGATGGCAATACCTTCAGTGTCCTCTTCCATTTGGATAGTCTGGTCAAGCTGTAGCAGATCAGAGGCTTCCAGATTGACCAAAGGGACAGGCCCCTCCGGAATCGTGAGGTTAGGAGCCCAAGTGACCTTTTCTTGTTTGAGGGGAGGTTTGGGGTCAGGTTTATCAGCAGAGCTCGAAAAGGGTGGGTTAGGCGCCGATAATGCGGGATTGGGTTGATTTGGGGGGGGGATGGAAGGGCCAGCAAGGCTAGAAGAGACAGGGATAGAGTCATTCGAGGGGTCAGACTGGGCAAGCAAGGCAAAGCTATTTATGGTAGAAGGGGTGGAGGCAGAGGAACTGGGTTTCTTCCCAGGAGAGGATTTTTTGCTGTGTCTTTTCCGGGAGGTAACTTTGGTGAACCCATCCGCTTCTGCTTTGCCCTCCGCTTCTGCACTTCGGGCTTGGACTATTAAAGGATAGTCTCTGAAAAGATGTCCATGGGCATGACATCTTCTGCATCTAAAGGGCACATGCTCATAGTCCAAGGGCTGGATCCATTCAAAGTCATCATGAAAGATACTTACCACATCAGGTAGGGCGCTATCCAAGTGCATTTGAACACATATTCGGGCGTAGGAAGTGTACCTTCGGAGCTTGGTTTCTTCTGCGAATTTTATAAACTCTCCTAGTCCCGATCCTATCGCTTTCAGAGTTTCCTCATCCCAATATTCAAGCGGTAGTGAGTAGAGCCGAATCCAAACAGGTGCCCAGTTGAAATTTTCCAGATTTGGGTTGAATCGCTCCACCCAGTTCCTCAAATATAACCCTGCTGAGTTAAAAAAATATGGGCCCCCATCCATTACTTTGTTTCTGTCTTCCAGACAATTGAAAGTGGCTGTGAAGAAGCCCTTTGCTCCTGGCTGCAGAGAGACTTCCCCTTTAGGCTTCCATTTGGACGCTATCCAGCCCTGGAGGGCTTTTTACGTTGGCCAAAACCCGACAAATTTTCCAATGAGGGCATGGTCCCTCATGTACTGAATCCTGGCGTTTATGCGATGACTAGGCAGATCTATTTTGGGGCGCTCTGGTGCAATGGGCTTGCAAGTGGTAGAAGTGGCCTGTTGCGTCTCCGTCCTTGCGTCAGGGGCAGACTTCTGGGCCGTTTCAGTCCCCGTGTTGCTATCAGTATTGTCCTTCATTCGTATCTCTTGTCCAGCCTCATTTGCAGGGGGACGCTTGCTGCCTCCCCCCGTCTCTACCTCCATGCTGAGAATCAGGCCTGCGTTACCAGGGAAGGTCGGCGCGATCAGAGCGTGTGCAGCGTGAACAGGCTGCTGTGAACGTTAGGGTTTCGGTTGAGAGCTGAAGCGCAAAACCCTAACTCCTTCATCAGATTCTCCATTCGCTTCTCCTACTTGTTTTTTCGTCCGCCGACGTTCCAAATCTCGTATTAACTTCCATTATTAACTACATTAGGCCTATTTCTGTTGGTTTCTCTTCTTCAGTATCATCAAATTCGCCCATCAAATCTTCAAGCTTGACTTGTGCTTTGTAGGCTTCGCTTTGGTATTTGAAAGCCTGGGCCTCATAAACTGCCATTTGACCACTCATTTGTTTGTTTTGTATCTATAGAACATGTATGAGGTCCTTTGACCTTTCTAGATCAGATTCTAAGTCATGAATTTGGGCTTCTTTGTTTTGCAAAAGAGCCTCAATAATTCTAGCTTCATCATCCCCTGCATCACTATCTATCTGTATGATGTCAAACTCCCTTTCCTTTTCATGACTACTCTCCTTTTGTTCCTCTTTTTCTTTACCCTTGACTTGGGTATATTTCTTAGTCCTTTTCCTCTTTGGAAATTCAACAATACTCTTCTTAGGTAGTTTTCCTCTACTTCTTAGCGCTCTTGTGACAATGCTATTCACTGCTGGAGTGATCTTCTTCTTTGTAGATCTAGTGTTTCTAGGCTTCACCACTTTTGGAGGAAGAGTCATGGCCCCTTGCCTAGGAGAAGCAGCTATCATATGCTTTGGAGAATTCTCTTCATGCTCCCTATTTTCACTGCCTTCTTTAGATTCATCATTACTTGCTTCATGGTCCATGATTTGGTCTTGGCTGCCCTTAAGACTGTTTTGATCTTTTTGCTCCATGTTGCCCCCTTCGGAATGCTCAATGTTTTGTGTTTGCTTCCCATCATCATTGCTTGCTTGAGGGCTATCTTGTTTCTCATCATTAGTGTCTCTTTGAGGACTGTTATGACCCTCATCATCACTATTTTGGCTGCCACTTTGTTTGTTTTCTTGAGGACTGTCTTGTTCACATCTGTCACTGCTTTCTTCATGACTGCTATGTTCTTTACCCTCACTATTTTGTCCCTCATTACCCTCATGCTTACTGCTGTGTTGGCTGCCATCATGTTCCTCTTCATGACTGCTATGCTCACCATCATTTTGTTCATGCTCACCATCATTTCCTTCTTCCTCACTATCATGCTTAGATTCTTTACTTTGTCCCTCATCATCACTAGTTTGCTTCTTGTCACTTTGCCTTTCCTCATCACTGCTTTGCTTAGATTTCTCCTTTTCACTCTCAATCATAGGGGATTTTTGCCTTTTAGGAGTGGATTGACTAGAAGAGGGAGAGACATGGTGAGTAGGTGGTGAGGGAGGTGCATGAGATGGGCCATGAGATGAAGAGGCCATAGTAAAATCTAGATGGGAGATGAAATAGTCCCAAGAAAGTCCCTTTTTCTCAAGTTGACGGAGGATGATTATCTTGATAAGGGAATGATGAAACAAACAAGCTTGTTGTTGAGTAGAGGGCTTCTTTTGGACAGTAGAGGTCATCTTGTCAATGCTTCTGTAGAGGAAGAAAGGTAGGTTCAGCAACTGAGTTCTTGTGAAATGCATAAGAGGCCTGTTGTGATAGGCATAAATCCAGGAAAACCTCCCTTCACATGTGAAATACTTCATGATGACTTTCATGAGGGGGGAACAACTTTTCAATAAGTGAGAAAAAGGGAAAATAGTTAGGAAGGCATCCTGATGGTCTGGTTTTAGAAAGGGTTTATAGTGATTTAGATATAGGTATACTTGTTTGAACCACTTTTCTCCTATATATGGGATCTTAGTTGCTTTGGAGATAGCCCTAGAAGTGAGTTTGAAGTCCAGACCTGCTAGATGGACATGCTTTCCCTGCAACCTCAGGGTGAAAAATTGTGTTAATGGAAGGTAGCAGGTAACCTCCTGGACCTTTTGGAAAAAATCAAGGCAACCCACCTTATGGAAGTTGAAAATAATTGAAGGGGATTCATTTACTTCTTGAGTTGTCAAAGGCTCAAGCCTATTGTGATATCCACTCCTGCTATCCTTCTTTGGAGGCATTTTTGCTTTCTCATACCCTTCACTGACTTATCAAAACAAGACTTTGAAATGATCATTGAAAAGGGTCTCTACTCAAAGCACTGTTTTCTTCCTTAGGTGGAAAAAAGGTTTCTTGTTCAAAAGAAAACAAATTCACTTATTCTGAACTGTGTTGTGAGAAAACAAGGCCTTTTAATAAGATTAATAACTTTGATAACATGTTTCATTTTTCTTTGACACTAAAATTATTTTCCCCTCAATCACTATTTTCATTGAAATCATTGTTTAAGAGACTCCTTTAAACTGATAACAAGCCTTTCCTCCCTTAATTACTGTTTCTTTGTAATTTTTGGCAAAGAGGGTTTTCTTGAAAATAACTAGGTTTCTTTCGTTGAAATCACTATTTAAGAGGCTCCTCTAAAACTGATAACAAGCCTTTATCCCCCAATCATTGTTTCTCTGTGATGATCATAGCAAGCAAGTTCTTTTTGGATGAAGGTTAGTTTATTTGTCAACAACAATATCTTCTCTTGTTACTGAGTAAAAGGTCTTCAAAACAAACTCTGTTTTCTCTCTACAAGACTGTGTTTATCCTTAACTACTCATAGCAAGAAAACACTCTTAAACTGACAAATAGACCTTCCTTATTTAATCATTGTTTCTTTGTATCTAAATAAACATGACAATATCAAGAATAACTATGTTTTTCTTTAAGCCCTATGTTTGGCTTCTTGGTTTGACAAACAAGTCCTTTACAAACTAACAGACTTCTAGCCTCTTTTTACTGATATTCTTCTTTATAATTTGTGATTTTCAAACATATATTTAAATCAAAACTTCTGGCCAAAACATATAAATACCTCTTTGTATGTCTTTAGCTGTAGTTGGAGATGAGTTCTTTGCTGAAAATTTGACCTTGGAACCTTAGAAATCTTTGGCAAGTTGATACAAACTGCTTTAGTATTGGCCTGGGCAAGCAAAACCCACATTCAGAAGTGGCCCAGGCGCTGGACCGTTCATAGGTGGCCTAGGTGGGTCAAAAATTGGTCGTTTTTTTTTAGTAGCAAAGAAGGATTATCAAAGGCGCTGGTCAACTTTGTGGAGTTTTCTGAGCTAGAATGAGTAAAATGGCACAAGTTAGGTAGGAAAAAGCAAAGGCATGAGTGAGAAAAGAGCCAAGAGGATGAGGGCACGGCGTTTAGGAGTGGCTCGGGCACTGGGCACAGGCATGTCGCGCAACCACACAGGCACGCCGCACTGTGTGCAAAGTTATACTGTCGACACCTACAGGCATGCCGCACAATGTTACAAGCATGTCGCATGTTCAAAGAGTTCAAACACTCTCAAAAAATCGTTCTTCGCTCCGTGACTTGGTTTGCAAGATGAAAAATGATATTTTTCTCGAGATCCTTTATACTAGATGAGGGTTTAAAACTACTCCCCTCCTTTATCATTTCAAAATATGAACTCACCTTTTTTAGCCCTTGTAACCCTTTTTAAAAGTGACTTGATGCTTTTTGTTCTTCTATTGAGCATTTGGTCTCATTCAGTGCATGTTGTTGTGATTTTTTGATGTTCCCAGAGTTGAATAGTCATTTGAGGGCTATTATCAACATAAGCAGAGGAATATGGGACCCATAGTAAATCATCCATGCTGTTATTCATTGCATGCCCAACTGTAGATTCACAGTTTCTAAGAAGTTTGTCAACATCTTTGAAGTTGCCAATGTTGGACCAACTATACTCCAATATGCTGCAACTATTTTATCTTCTTATTCATTCCCAAAAAAAAATTCAAGGCCAGCTTCTGGTGGGCAAATGTCAGCTAGTGAGAAATCGTAAGAACTATTCATGATTTTTGCATCTCTATCTCCAAGTATAGAATCCCCATTCTCAAGAATTGAATCTTCCTTACAAATCCCAATAATTAAGTCATTATCAGCTGAACATAGTTTTATGTCTGAATAGCAATCTCCTCCCACTCTATCTCCAGAGTCAATCCCAATTTCAGAAATAATATGCATCAGGTTGTAATTAGCCTTCTTGTCATCTTGTACATCACACCATAGATTCATATCCAGTAACTGAGTCAATGGTTCTTCATTGCCATTTGAACATGCCATAACATTCTCCTTTTCCCTGTGCAAAGAATTTTTATTCCCTACAAGCTTTTGTTCTGTAGTTTTAGCTAGAACATTTGTCTATCCTTTTGTAGGAGGCTTTCAGATAGATTATAATGGTCTTTCCAAAACAATGACCTAGTATATCATCTGAAAGAGGCTCATAAAACACCACTGCTGTAGCCTCTTCAAAATAAATATGCAACTCTACTTGTTTATGAAATGAAGGAGGTCTTATCATATGATTTGATCTTCTGCATGTTTACCAAAGAGGGTCACCTTTTTATCCCTATGCATGAGCAGATTTATAGTACCTGTAACCCAAGTGTTAGCCCTCTGTTTACCCGAAGAAGTAGTAGATAGACTAGGATAGATCTGTCTAAATGAAAGATACCCTTCTTATATAAACCATATGGGTGGATTGTCTCTTTATATTAGTTTGCAGAAGTTATTTTGAACAGAGCTTGGTTTACCTCCTTGGCCATTCAGATGAGGATGTTTTAATCAAGATTATAACCTCTAATTTACCTTTGAAGGAGGTTTTCATAAACATAATATCATAGGCCTTTAACACTAGCATTTCAACCCTTTGCTTGTGATATGGAAAAGGTCATTCAATCTATGAACTCTTACTTGTTTCACCATTGTTTCTCAACTGGTCTTACCAACAGAAACCTTTTAAAAACAACATCAATCAATCCTGGTGATGCATACTCTGTCATCTTTGGAGGAGGTGGCGCAAAACAACTCCTGAAGCTACTTAAAAACATGATGACCCTCTGCTTATTAGTGAAGGAGGTCACAAAAATGTTTCTTTTACCCTCTTCTTTTATATGAAGGAGGTTTCATCATTTGTTTCTAACCCTCTGCTCTTTGAAGGAGGTCATATTAAACACAAAATCTTCATCTATTTCAACATTGTACCCTGCTTTGTATGTTTGTTTGAAGAATGCCAATAGGAAACAAAGTGTAATTTGACATTTATCATTGCTAAAATCACTTGAAACTCATGTCCTCTTGCTTTATGAGGCATTTTCTGGGATGTATATATCCTTTTGTAAAATATCACTGTGAACACAAAACCAGAATAAATGTGATTTGTATATGGAGAGTGTTTGCTACTAGACATCATTGAGCTATCTTTTCCATTGACTGTGTTTTTAGAGGTATATTGAAATTGCTTTTGACCAATTTTCACATCTTAGGTTAAAATTAACATAAGAAGCAGCTGTCTTCTTATGCCCTACATGATGACGCCCTTTGGAAAGATGAGGTAGCACTGCTTTTGGAGGAGATTATGGAGCACTGCTGATCAGCATCACTCAGTATTTTGTGTTCATTTGACATGAGGAGTGATCTCTGCTCTTCAGACAGCCTTTGGATTTATAACATGTACACTTGTTGTTCTTTACTTTATAGCTCTCCATCTGATCATTGATGTCAAACCTTTTCAACATGAGGGACCTGTTTGAAATTTTCCTTTTTCTCTTATTTACATACTAATCATCATTCAATTACACCCTTGCAAAGATGTAAAAAAATATGCTTTTGAACCTTGGAGAGCTCCTTTGGTGTTTCATGGAGATTTTGCCTCATCTAAACATATTTCTTTAGACATTGAACATCCTCATCTTTTCCTGATTTGGATCTTTGTTGAAATTTTTATGAAATGATACAAAGTGACCTCTTAGTGGTATACGACCTATGGAAAGACCAAGGCTTGTTTTTCATAATAGGAAATAATTCATGGTTGACTGGCACTAGACAGAGGCTTTTTGGCCTAGGATATCTTAGCCAAGGAAAAACTCCCTAAAAACCACTATCTAACTTAGGGACAATTTTCACAGATTTTGAGTGTTTTCTTAGGAATGATCAGATTGTCATATGACAAGATGATCAAGGATAGAGTAGCAGACACTTTTTCAACCTTTGGATAGTGAATGGCATGAGAAATAAGGGTAAATGATAGAAGATAATCACAGCTATGACAGCTATATACAAGGATACTTTTTTGAAGCGAGATAGGTCTTGAAAACTGGAGATTTTTCTCATCATAGAATAATAGGGACGGGTAGGAGGACAAAATTTGTTTGGGGTGTTTTCTAGATGACGAATTGACTGTTTGAGATTAGCTTCTAGAAAACTCAGCTAAGGAAACTAGTCATCAACAACAGGTAAAAAATACTGATGACTAACAGTGGCTCCATTTGGGGAGGGTAGCTCCTTTTTAGAAGGTGTCCAGAGTTGCAGATCTTTGGGTTGTGAAAACTAGTGCCTTATCCATTGGCGCAATTTTCTCTCTTTATTGATGATATTTAAAATTGATAGCATGATTAGCATCAAATTCATCTCTACCTACCCAGCTATATTTCCCAACATTTTTTCTTCTTTAGGTGCATTTTGACTAGCAACCCTTTGACATGATATTTTTGAAAAATAAAACTATCTAATTCTACACTTATATCTCCTAGGAGTTCAGATTAAAATGATGAACTCCTTTGATTCTCTACCTATGCTAGATCGATTGTCAAGATTAAGCTGTTTGAAAAGTTTTCATTCACTAAACGAAAACATGAAATTGAGAAATGACCAAACCAGGATTAGACGGTCTGATTTTTCATGAGTTTGTGGCATAAATAAAAGCTGCACACAAATATTATTTCTGCACAAAAATGAGATTTATAAAAATCAGGGCTAGGATACATAGTTTTTTTTCATCCCTGTTTTTCTCTTTGGTTCCGTTTTGAGAGTGTGGAACTAGTATATTTTCCTAATCTAATTTCTTTGACAAGTCAATATTACACAATTTGACTATCACTTCTTTCACTAACTTATCAGCAATAAATTTAAAACATGTCCAGTTATGATTAGGCTAGATAACTAAACAAGATATCTTTTGAGCACTAGTAGTGGCATTTAGACTTGTGCACTTTCAGCATGACTATTTATTTATTTAAACATGGGGCTTAATTTTTGTTTTATGACTGCCCTCTTTTTCTACTTTTCTATGATTTTTGTATTTTCTATTTTTTACCTTTTCTTAAAACAATCTAGAACTAAAAAGATTCTCAAAAGGTTGAGCTTATTTTCCAGACCTATCTATCTATCTAATCTAACCTATACACAATATACATTCATTTAGTGAAATATATTTTCCAACAAAGCCAATCAAGCAGATGATTCCATGAGGGATTTAGTTTCAGCTTTATTAGAGTGCTGAAGAAATGAAAAGGCCACTTCCACTTTGCTTGTTTTCGAACAATAGTGCCTAAAATTTTTCTCACCCTTTGCAACAGACTGTTATGGGCGGAACACACTACTCCTTCAGATTTCTCAAGAAAAACAACAAATGGATCTTGGAATAATACCTGATCTAGAGGATTTGATATATAGGCTTCATTTAGGACTACTCTTTCTTCCACTTGGCTATATTTGGGAATCTCTTGGGAAAGAAACTCTTCCCCTTGCTCATGATCACTTAAACTATCAGACTCATCATATATTGCAGCGTAGACTTCTTTCCAAGCTGATGTGTTCTGATTAAGTGGAATGAAAACTGTGTGAAGGTCATCATGTTGACGAGAAGGGATACACTTTGGCAGTAAATCCTCTTGAGAGGATAGTGTGACCACCCTTATGTGATTATCAACATTTATTTCTTGATCTGCAATTTGTAACTCAATGGAACTTGGTGGCTGCAAATCTGGAGTTAAGGAGGATTCCATGTCCAAAATTATTTCTTCAACCATTTCAGGTAAAGGATTGTCATTTAAAACATGCTCCAGAATTTCATCATCCTCCTCAACCTCATCATCAAAGCTGAAAGACTGGTGATTTCCAATTATGTGAACATTATTTCTGATGGACTGAAGTGAAGTAGAGCAAAGAGACAGAGACTCTTCACTTACTTCTAAACTCTCAAGGCTCTCCTCATCAGTGTCATAGGTGACCTGTATTGGCTGCTTACTTTTTTTCAACCTGGTGATAATGAACTTCGTCCCACAAATCAACTGTTGATTCCTGTGCAAGGTTAGTTTCTGTTTGGATATCATAATCATCAACATATTGATCAAACCTTGGATAATCATTAATATAAGTAATGTCACTAGCCATGCATATTGGACTATCAGATTTCTTCTCTTCAAATTGATTTACAAATCTATTTTTTGACTCATGGTATGCAAGATTAACAGGAGAAAGATCAGAAACGTTTTGGTCATATGAAGTTTTAGAGGTCTTCTGCATGTTTATAAGTTGATATATTTCCTCTTCAATTAAAAAGGGAGGCATTTTCATCTCTCTTTGGATATAACTACAATAATCCTCTTTCTCTTGGGAAAGTTTATTTGGAGGATGAATGTCTTTTTGGGCTTCACCTATGAGAGATGATGAATAATCACTTGTGCCTTTAGAGAGATCCTGTGTTTTTTCTTTCATTTCTTGATTGTTTTCATCTTCAACCAATTCTTTGTGATGTTGAGGATAATTAGCATGTAATTCATGAGTTTCTTATGATAGATTTTTAGGAGGCCAATTTTCTCGTATGAACTCAAATGACTCAAAGCATAAAGGTAGAGACCCTACAGGTTTTGATTTTTCTTCTGTTTCAGATTTTAATTCATCCTCAACCATATTTTCTTGATTTATGTGAGAGTTAACTTGAGCAGGGGTTTCCTGAATGACTACTAGGAGATCTTTAGGATGCAAATTTCCTTTCAAAATCTGGAATGAATTAAAGCATAAGGGTAGAGATATAAAGGTTTTGATTCTTCTTCCATCTCAAATTTGATTTCATCATCAATCAACTCTTCTTGGCTGCCAAGATAGTTATCTTGAGTATGAAAAACATGAATCTCCTCTAATAGATCCTCAGGATGCCAATTTCCTAAGTCTTCATCAATTTCCACAAGGTGTTGTATGAGGTCTTTAGATTGATCACAACAATTTTCAGCTAATGATAGAGATGGACAATACCTTATATAGTGTTTATAAAATACTTTGTGGAAATCCTTCAAAGAAAACAAGATTCCAGGTTCTAGCGATTCATACCAATTTCTCACCTTATCTTCTAATGTTTCCATAAACATTTTCATGAGGCAGTCCTCATTCCATTCAACCTTCAACATCCATATGTGTATATGAAATTTGATGACCTGTAACAAGGGGTCATCAACCTTTTCATCTCAAAATATAGGTAGGTTTTTCATCCAATTTATTTCAGGAATTTTGTGTGGGAATCCAGGGATATGATTTCTATTCATCGGAGCATATCTCCTTTGTGTCCTTGGATCCATCTTTGTTAATCAGAAAGTGTCACTGTGTCTTTTCAACCAGTCTAAAGTTCTCTACCAATGGATTCTTTTGGTCTAATGAGGGTTGTGGAGTTGCCAGGTGGAATATTTGAACTTTTCTGTCCACCATCAGCATGATTGAGATTGCTCAATGCATTCTAGGAGATTTTATAAGGAATAGTGGAGTAACAGGTCTACTGGAGGCTAGTGGAGTCGTCAGGTGGATGTTTTTAGTTGTTTTAAGGGTATATATGTATGGTCCACCACCAATAAAAAATAAAATCCAATATAGGGATTTTTTTTTGGGTTTTTATGAGTTTTTATATGCAGCCCTGAGGTTTGTAAGAGTTTCCTATAATTGATTCATCATTTTTCTAGGATGGTGAAAGAGATAGTTTCTACTCTTCAAACAACACTTAAGTTTTCTAAGTTTGACTGAGACTTTGAGAGTTCCTAAGGGATACCTAGGATGTTATAACTCAAGGTCCCACCGTGATTGCCATTATGCTAGAGAGTGGTGGGATGGATCAATAGGATAGCATGTTCAGTTCAGCAGGGGTTTTCCGTGAGTCTTGAAAGATATTCAGATTAACATGAACTCAGAAGTGTCCCAACATGATCGCCATTATGTGTGAGTGGTGGGGTAAGTCGACAAGATAATATTCTTAAGGGATGCTGAAATGTTTAGGGAAGTCTAAGTTTGTTTATTCACTCATAGTCCCACCGTGATTTCCATTATGTTAGAGTCCCGTGATTTGGCAGATTAGCAAGCCAAATGACAGGGTAACATCAAACCAACTTTGGAGCCCTAGGACCTAGCCTTCCTAGACTCAGAGAGGGCTCTCTCTATTTGTGCAAAGGATGTAAACTTGTTTGCTTTCTATGTATCTAATTTTAGGCTAGTTGTTAAGTATATTTTGGTTTGTTTTAGGTTTTTTTCAGGAGAACTAATCAAAGGATAACTAGATCAAAGTTTCTCAGATCATCTAGGTTATGGGGTCGATAAGGTCGAGACTACCTCAAAGGGTGGACAAGGTATATTGTAGGGCCGATTTTGTCGAGGTAAAAATGGATTATTTAGGTGGAATGAAATGAGATGGACACTAATTTTGTGAAAGACAAAATTTTTTTAAGCACAAATAGTTTTACAACAAAAATCCATGTGGTAAGGCTAACCATTAATCACTATAAATGAAACTCAAACTGATAGATGCATAAAATAAAAAATCAGGCGATACGTAGAAGTATAAGACCCTTTAACTTTTGGAAAATCACCTTCAGACTTTAGGGAAAACAAGCAAGACAAACAAACAACTCAATCTACGAAGAGGGGACTCCTAAACATCATATTTGAGCTATCGGGAACATTGAACTAAGATTGTAGAGCATAGGCAAAGGGTAAGATCGAAACAAGACCTCTTTGGTTTAACTAGGACAATAAAAAATTCCGAGAAAGATTTCACTGATGGGGTTTTGGATAGCTATGAGTAAGCAGGGCATATCGTGAATCATACTAGATAGCATAAATAATAACCATTAATGAAATTGATAACAAGTTCTTAGGGTATCAAAGAGCAGTTAATAATTCTTTGACATAACTAACAAAGAAGAAAAACATAGAAGTTGCAATGAATCAGGAAACTTGAGGTGCCTCCATGGGCATGTCTCAAATCTATTCTTTACTGACCTATGGCAAGCAAAAAACATGAAAACATGTGTGATAAACTAAGGAAAACATACAGATAAGGAACACTATACCATTCACCAAGCCATGGAATCCTACAAACAGTCCTCTTCCACCATCCAAGACAAACAAGAAATCATCCACTTCATGAGACAAAGTATTTCTTCAAATATTGTAATGTCACATATTTCTCTATAACATCAATTTTAGCCTCTTGATACAATTAAATCTGTTGGAATATATAGGCTAAAGAGAAAGAAAATATCCAAGAGAAACTACAAGGCCATTGGCCTATTGCAAATATCCGATTTTGTCCTTGAGGCTTTGCAAATCCCAAGGCACAAAATATCTTCAAAAATATCTATAAAATTCTAAAAATGGAAATAAAATTGACTTTTCATGACTGAAAATGGATAAAAAGGGCTTAACGCACATTTGGATGAGCATCTTCATAAAACTGCCTTTTTTGGGAAAATGCTACAGGGGCGTAGTAGCAGAAAATTTCCCGTCTTGCAGATGATTTTTGAGGGACTTCCTGATGTCTAAACGAGGCCTGTAATGGCTCGTTGGAAAGCCCTGGATGTCTACTTTCTGGAACTTCTTGGTTTTTCCAAAAATAATGCTGGAAAGTCTATCAACAACTAAACTAAGTGAAAAAAAACCAGAAAAGTAGCCCTTGCTGATATGTGAGGAAGAAAGTTAAAAAATCACTATTTTTTGCCTCCTTGGGGGACCAAAACACCTCTTTTGGATCTGAAAATTTGTGAGTATCCGCCCCAAAATTTATTCCATCCAAAAAAATTACTTTCATGAGCTGATGATGCTCCCACCACTCATCGCAGTGCCTTGAAAAATGTGCAATTAGGGACAAAAAACACAAAAAACAAAATCATGTCAAAATTTGCTCAATTTTGGCGACCAAGCCCCATATGGGTTCTTAGAAGCATGCATTGAATATGAGGCCAAGATTTCAATCCTAGATATTCCTTTCTCCACTTTTTCTACCAGGCGCCTCTTTTGGGCAGCTTTGAGCCTTTTCTTGAGGAAGTTTGAGCTTTCTTCGGGCACATTGGTTCAACTTCTTGTAGTGCCCGGTCATCTTCCTTTGTAGACTCAAGTCTCTGTTAGCTTTCTCTAATTTATCCTCCAAATGCTTGTTGGCTCTTTCAAGCCATGATTCTTTATCATTTTCTTTTTCTTGAGCAAGCAATTGAGTGAGAGGATAAGATCGAACAAGGGCTTCCTCTTCTTCCTTCTTTTTCTCCAAAGCTTTCCTAAGACCCATAGTCCTAGGTGTCTTTCTTATTGGCTGCTCTTCTTCTTCAGTATTATCAAATTTTCCCATCAACTCTTCAAGCTTGACTTGTGCTTTTTGGGCTTCCTTTTGGTATTTGAAAGCTCGGGCCTCATAAACTGCCATTTTACCACTCATTTGTTTGTTTTGCATCTGTAGAACATGTATGAGGTCCTTTGACCTTTCTATATCAGCTTCTAAGTAATGAATTTGGGCTTCTCTATTTTGCAAAAGAGCCTCAAGAATTCTAGCTTCATCATCCCCTGCATCACTATCTATTTGTATGATTTCAAACTCCCTTTCCTTTTCATGACTACTCTCCTGTTGTTCCTCTTTTTTACCCTTGCCTTGGGTAGATTTCTTGGTCCTTTTACTCTTTAGCAATTCGACAATACTCTTCTTAGGTAGTTTGCCTCTACTTAGTGCTCTTGTGACATTGCTATTCATTGCTGGAGTGATCTTCTTCTTTGCATATCGAGTGTTTCTAGGCTTCACCACTTTTGGAGGAAGAGTCATGGCCCCTTGCCTAGGAGAGGCAGCTAGCACATGCTTTGGAGAATTCTCTTCATGCTCCCTGTTTTTACTGCCTTCTTTAGATTCATCATTACTTGCTTCATGGTCCTTGATTTGGTCTTGGCTGCCCTTAGGACTGTTTTGATCTTTTTTCTCCATGCTGCCCACATTGGAATGCTCACTGTTTGGTGTTTTCTTTCCATCATCGTTGCTTGCTTGAGGGCTATCTTGTTTCTCATCATTAGTGCCTCTTTGAGGACTATTATGAATCTCATCATCATTGTTTTGGCTGCCACTTTGTTTGTTTTCTTGAGGACGGTCTTGTTCATCTCTTTCACTGCTTTCTTCATTACTGTTGTGTTCTTTACCTTCACTATTTTTTCCCTCATCACCCTCATGCTTACTGCTATGTTGGCTGCCATCATGTTCCCCTTCATGACTATTATGCTCACTATCATTTTTTTCATGCTCATCATCATTTTGTTCATGCTCACCATCATTTTTAGACTTTTCACTTTGTCCTTCATTATTACTACTTTGCTTCTTGTCACTTTTCCCTTCCTCATCACTGCTTTGCTTAGATTTCTCCTTTTCACTCTCAATCATAGGAGATTTTTTCCTTTTAGGAGTGGATTGGCTAGAAGAGGGAGAGACATGGTGAGTGGGTGGTGAGGGAGGCACATGAGATGGTCCATGAGATGAAGAGGCCATAGAAAAATTTGGATGGGAGATGAAAAAGTCCCAAGAAACTCCATTTTTCTCAAGTTGATGGAGGATGATGATCTTGATAAGGGAATGATGAAACAAACAAGCTTGTTGTTGAGAAGAGGGATTCTTTTGGATAGTAGAGGCCATCTTGTCAATACTTTTGTAGAGGAAGAAAGGTAGGTTCAAGAATTGAGTTCTTGTGAAATGCACAAGAAGCCTGATGTGATAGGCATAAATCTGGGAAAACCTCCCTTCACATGTGAAATACTTCATAATGACTTTCATGAGGGTGGCATAGCCACTCAATAAGTGAGAAAAAGGGAAAATAGCTTGGCAAGCATCCTGATGGTCTGGTTTTAGAAAGGGTTTATAGTGATTCAGATTTAGGTTTGCTTGTTTGAACCAATTTTCTCCTATAAATGGGATCTTAGTTTCTTTGGAGATATCCCTAGGAGTGAGTTTGAAGTCCATACTTGCTAGATGGACATAATTTCCTTGCAGCCTCAGGCGAACAATTGTGTTAAGGGAGGGTAACTGGTGACCTCCTAAACCTTTTGGAAAAAATCAAGGCAACCCACCTCATGGAAGTTAAAAGGAATTGAAGGTGATTCATTTACTTCTTGAGTTGTCAAGGGCTCAGACCTATTGTGACATCCACTCTGCAATGTTCCTTTTTCAGGAATATTGCCAAGCTGCTCAATAGGAACGCTGTATAAGGAAATATGGGCAAATAAAACGTAGGAAAAATATTGGTTCCTCTTGAATATTATGTGTGGGACTAAAATATTTCATATCTTCAAAAACAAATCAAGTTAGATCTGCTAAATAGATCTCCCACAAACTGGTACCAGTGAGATATTCCTCTTTAAGACATTATCAATCAACAATCTGATATAAACTAGAGATTGAATGAAGGGGAATTTAATAGATATGTCACCTTTACAAGAAATGATGAGATCCAGAAGCTATTTGGCGCTTTTCAAACTCTGTCTATAGACCCTTGTCGAGAGGTAAGATCCCAAAGGGTTTACTCAGCAAATCATGACTGAAAAATGAATTTTTCAGAGATGATGGATTAAGATACCATGAAATGTGTTTGAGAATTCTCAGAAACAAATATAAAGAACAAAATCACTCTTTACTCAACTTTTATCTTCAGGAAGGTGGGGAAAAGCAGCAATGTATGCACTAAAATAGGTTTATAAATAAATATGCATGAGAAAAAGGGAAATGGATCTTTTATATGTTATATTAGGTTAAGAGGGAATCACATGCTTAATTTCAGCTCAAAAAAATGCGTTTTTCTATGTTAAACAGTTCCTCCTTCCCGACTAGTCAAGAAAAACCCTGATTTCCCATGACCTAAATTATGCAGAAAAGTGTTGAAGCTTGGGCTGCATAATTTCTGAAGGGTATGACTGATTTTATGTAGAAATTTTAGTATGCAGGTTCAGAATAATATTCATTTAGCTTAGGCATGGAAAAACAAACATTTCTATGAAGAAAAACCCTGCAATGAGTTGCTGCAACACATAGGAAAAAGACTGCGGACTATATCAGCGTTATTTTTAAGGGGTTTCAGCTGATGTAAGTGAAAAATCAGATATATGACAGATATATGGCTAAAACATCAGATCCATACCAGATCTGGAAACTACTCAACCTCCTCTGTCCGATCCCCTTGGGATTTCATCAAAATAATGCATGTATAAGAGTAGATTTGAACTTTAAAGCTACAGAACTATAGAAAACTCATAATTTCTGAATATGAATTTTATTATACATGAAATCAGATCTTAAATAGCTTATAACAACAGCTACTTGAAAGAATTACAAAGTGAGAGGCAAGCCTCAATCACTTGAGAGCAGATTTGCACAAAACTGAAATAACATTAAACCCCAATGCAAAAAACCCAGTTGATGGAAGGGACTGCACTGTAGCTCAATGGAACTGAAGTAAAAACTATAAAATACAGATCTGAATACAAAATGGGAGAGAGATCCTCTTTCAGGTGGTCACAAGACACCCTCCCTAATAGAAATCTTCTCCAAAACAACTAGGTCTCTGCAGATCTAGACTACCACTTGCTGCAACTCAAGCGGCTGCAAAATCCTCAACAGGACCAGCACTACTAATAGATGGAGCTTGGAAAAAATGCTAGATAGTGGCTCATTTCAATGCATTATCCTCCATGAGCTACTCAAGGAAGGAAGGATGATTCCTAAATAGGAAATCCTCTTCTCTTTGGCTAACTAGCCTTGAGAACTCGAGTTGCTCAAGCAATCACAAATCATCAAAAGCCATTTCTTGAGCCCTCTCCTCATTTTTATAACTTGAAGGGGTGGAAAAACCCTAAACCACTTCAATGGACTCAACACCTTTCACATTGGATCCCTCTTCTAAAACTGTGATGGTTCTCCAAGGTGGTCCAATTTATGTTCACATAGAAGTGGATTTTGTTACAAAAGGCCTAGATTTATCCCTTTTCACATTGGGAATGTATTTATTCTTTGATTTAAGGAGTTTTTCATGTCCTCCTTTAAATTTTGTTCCTCAATCATGAAATGCAAAAATAAACAAGGCAAAGTTAATGTTCCAATTAGCTGAAGCTAATTTAGGAACATTACAGTCTCCCCCTCCCAAATGTTGCTTGTCCTCAAGCAACTACAAGGGTGTTGCAAAATCTCCCCCCCTTCTTCTTGTGGCCTTCTCCTTCAATAGTCTCCACCATGGCTGAAAATGATAAGCAATGAATTTGTCCTGTAATGATTTCCTCCAAGTGTAAGATAGCAAGTGTACATCATGAGAAAATGGAAGGTGCAAGTGGTGATCTTCTTGTTGCTCAAAGGCCTCATTAAGGTAGGAGTGATGAAGAGCATGGGGAAAATTTCTCCCAATTAGTGTCTCCCACACCCATGCTATCATCCAAATGAAATAAAATACCTCCCAGCTTGGTAGTCCATAGAAAATCTCCTCCCCAACATTAGCGAGAGGCATACCCCAACTCATATGGCTCATCTCATGAAGAAGCAACCGTTTTAGTATGGCAGCCATACCATATCTCATGCTCCCTTTAGAGCATGCACTGCAAAAAGTATGGGGATTCTTGCCCCCACAAGACACACTCATACAATGTGTCTCTCTCCCACATATGTTCCTCATAAAAGTGGAAATATCAGCAACATAAGGAACAAGAATAAAAATCATGTTGGCTACCATATGTAGCAAATGTGAAGGGCAGTGATCCCTCATATGCAACCAATGCAGTTTGGACCTCAACTACAAAAGAGACTGCTAAAAAATGTGGTCTTTCAACCACTTGCATGCTGACCTAATCTCTTCATAAGCTTGGAGGAAATAAATGATGGATGAGGCAATGTGAGCATTTCCTCCAAAGAAAAATTCCTCCCCAAGTCCTCCTAGGGAGTGGATATCGACATTTATCATGGCCTCAAGTAGACCATCAGCCTCAAAGTAAGAATGCTCCTCCTTGGAGCAACATCCTGCACATATGTGGTTAAGGGATTTATGTATACATGAGATAAATCAAAATAATCAACACGCTTACCAAAAGTTTTGTTCATGCAATGGGAGCAGCTCATAGATGAGCCTCCTTCCATTCTCAAAGAGAAGAGAGAAGAATGTAATAACTCTTCCCAAGAGTCATGTGCATGCATAGCTCCCATGCCGAATGTAGATGTGGGAAGGCTGCTATCCTTCCCCTGATTTTCCTGCCACAACGCAGAAACTGAAATGAGAGTGGGTGTGTATGATGTTGAGAGACTACTTCTCTCCTCCTTGAGCCTACCCAAGACTCTTAGTGCTGCATCAAGACCTCCCAAGGTCTCCAATTCTCTGAAATCAATGGGAAATGCCTCACCATGTGAATCATTCACCTCTTCTTGCTGATCAAGTGGCCTTCTTGGTGAAATGTCTCTAGGAAATGAGACATCATCTAGAGGTGATTGAATACATGAATGGAGAAAACCCTCCATGCTTCCACTGTGCAATCCAATCACCTCTTTAGGTGCATCAAACTTCTGCAATAGATAGGAATGATATTGGCCCTCTTCCCTATCTCCTCCTTGTGTCTCCAAGGTTTCACACCTCCTCAACAATGGCACAGATGAATCATGTGTTGTGCCTTGATCTCCACATTTGAGATCCTGGGGATTTTCTTTCCATGCCACAAGAAACCCTCTAGTTGGAGCAATAGCTCCCTTCTCCTCTGCATGAGGTGCTAGATCAGATCTAGATCTAACAGCGTTGTTTCCCTTTACCTCTACAACAAAATTGAGCAACCTTCTAATGGAATGACCCACCTTTGAAGAAGATATATTTTTGTTCTCTTGTGCAAAGGTGTGGAAGGGTAATCTTGTCTCCAACAAGCGATGATGCTGAAATTCAGCCTCTCCCCCATGGGCCTCTGAAATGGATCTGTATTTTTATGTAGTGCCTTACAATGCTCTAAAAAACAGAACTGGTTTCTCAGTTTTAGGGCTTGAGACTCATCTTCTTTGAAGAAATCACTAAGAGTTTAAGGATGCATGTATACATGAGATAAATCGAAATAATCAACACCCTTACTAGAAGTTTTGCTCATGCGATGGAGCGACTCATAGATGAGACTCCTTCCATTCTCAAGAGAGAGAAGAATGTAATAATTATTCCCAAAGATTCATGTGCATGCATAGCTCCCATGCCAAATGTAGATGTGGGAAGGTTGCTATCTTCTACGATTTTCACTGCCACAATGCATAAACTAAAATGAGAGTGGGTGTGTATGATGTTGAAGTACTTCTCTCCTCCTTGAGCCCTACCCAAGACTCTCGGCGCTGCATCACGAAGACCTCCCAAATGTCTCCACTTCTGTAAAATAAATGGGAAATGCCTCACCATGTCAAGCATTCACCTCTTCTTGCTGATCAGGAAGTGGCCTAGATGGTGTAATGTCTCTAGAAATGAGACATCATCTAGTGAGTATTTGAATACATGAATGGAAAACCCTCCATACCTCCACTGAGCAATCCAATCACCTCTTTAGGTGCATCAACCTTCTGCAATAGATATGAATTAGATTGGCCCTCTTCCCTATCTCCTCCTTGTGTCTCCAAGGTTTCACACCTCCTCAACAATGGCACAGATGAATCATGTGTTGTGCCTTGATCTCCACATTTGAGATCCTGGGGATTTTCTTTCCATGCCACAAGAAACCCTCTAGTTGGAGCAATAGCTCCCTTCTCCTCTGCATGAGGTGCTAGATCAGATCTAGATCTAACAGCGTTGTTTCCCTTTACCTCTACAACAAAATTGAGCAACCTTCTAATGGAATGACCCACCTTTGAAGAAGATATATTTTTGTTCTCTTGTGCAAAGGTGTGGAAGGGTAATCTTGTCTCCAACAAGCGATGATGCTGAAATTCAGCCTCTCCCCCATGGGCCTCTGAAATGGATCTGTATTTTTATGTAGTGCCTTACAATGCTCTAAAAAACAGAACTGGTTTCTCAGTTTTAGGGCTTGAGACTCATCTTCTTTGAAGAAATCACTAAGAGTTTCACTCTTAGTCACTCCTCCTTCTGGTTCTAGCTATCTCATGGCAGATATGAGTTCATGACTGCACTGTATATCACAATCTGTGGCTACACTCACACACACACTGTGTGAAGATCTAGAGTCTGATTGAAACTCAAACCCCTTTGGAGATTTTTCAAACATCTCCCTTCTTGTTTTCTTAGGATCTTCATGAATGCTCTGCATAGATTTAGGAAGAAACTTTGTAAGCCTATCTTCCTTCCTCCTCATGCTTATTCTTGATTAGAATAGGAAGTGTAGGGTACTTCCTCTTATATTTTCTCATACACATCAGAAGAAGTACTGGGTACTCCTTCATCTTCCTGAAATTCTCTAGGAATTTCACTCTAGCTTCTTCTGCTTTGAAACCCTCTTGGAGTTTCACTGCACCCTTCTTATTCCATTGGTTGAACCTCCTCGGAGAGGCCCTTCTATGATCTGAAAATTGATGAGAGTAATCTCATCCTCTCCATCAATCTGATCTCTTCTTCTGCTCTTAATTCACTGATAGCTTGATCTCACAGGCTGTGCCAAAGATCATGCTCTAATACCACTGTAATGTTCCTTTTCAGGAATATTTCCAAGCTGCTCAATAGGAACGTTGTATAAGGAAATATGGGAAAATAAAATGCAGGAAAAATCTTGGTTTCTCTTGAATATGCTGTGTGGGAATCAAATATGTAATATCTTCAAAAACAAATCAAGTTAGATCTGCTAAACAGATCTCCCACAAACTGGTACCAGTGAGATATTCCTCTTTAAGACATTATCAATCAAAAATATGATCTAAACCAGAGATTGAATGAAAGGGAATTTACTGGATATGTCACCTTTACAAGAAAGGATGAAATCCAGAGGCTATCTGTCCCTTTTCAAAATCTGTTTATAGACTCTTGTCGAGAGGTAAGATCCTAAAGGGTTTACTCAGCAAATCATGACTGAAAAATGAATTTTTAGAGATTATGGATTAAAATGCCATGAAATGTGTTTTAGATTGCTCATCAACCAATAGAAAGAACAAAAACACTCTTTACTCATCTTTTAACTTCAGGAAGGTGGGGAAAAGCAACAATTTATGCACTAAAATAGGTGTATAAAGGAATCTGCGTGAGAACAAGGGAAATGGCTCTGGGATATGTTATATTAGATTAAGAGGGACTCACATGCCAAATTTTAGCTTAAAAAAAAAGCATTTTCCTATGTTAAGCAGTTCCTCCTTCCTGACTAGTTAAGAAAAACCCTGATTTCCCATGACCTAAATTATGTAGAAAAGTGTTGAAGCTTGGGAAGTGTAATTTATGAAGGGTATGAATGATTTTATGCAGAAATTTCAGTATTAAGGTTCAAAATAAGATTCATTTAGCTTAGGCATGGAAAAAAAAACATTTCTATGAAGAAAAACCCTACAATGAGTTGCTGCAACACATAGGAAAAAGACTGCAGACTATATCATCATTATTTTTCAGGGGTTTCAGCTACTTTAAGTGAAAAATCACATCTATGACAGATATATGGCCGAAACTTCAGATCCATACCAGATCTAGAAACTACTCAGCCTCCTCTGTCCGATCCCCTTGGGATTTCATCAAAATAATGTAAGTACAAGAGTAGAACTGAAATTTAAAGCTACAGAAATGCAGAAAACTTAGAATTTCTGAAAATTAATTTTATTATACATGAAATAATATCTAAAATATATTATAACAACGACTACTTGAAATAATTACAAAGTTAGAGGCAAGCCTCAATCACTTGAGAGCAGATTTGCACAAAACTGAAATAACATTAAACCCCAATGCAGAAAACATAGTTCATGGAAGGGACCGTGCTGTAGCTCAATGGAACTGAAGTAAAAACTATAAAATACATATCTGAATACAAAATGGGTGAGAGATCCTCTTCTGGGTGGTCACAAGGCACCCTCCCTGAGAGAAATCTTCTCCAAAACAACTAGATCTCTCCAGATCTAGACTACCACTTGTTGCAACTCAGGCAGCTGTAAAATTTTCAACAGGACCAGCACTGATAATAGATGGAGCTTGGCCAAAATTCCGGATATTGGCTCATTTTAGTGCATTCTCCTCCATGAGCTACTCACGGAAGGAGGGAGGATTCCCTTAATTACTATTTCTCCGTAATTTTTGGCAAATAGGGTTTTCTTGAAAATAACTAGGTTTCTTTCTTTGAAATCACTGTTTAAGAGGCTCCTCTAAAACTGATAACAAGCCTTTATCCCCCAATCACTGTTTCTCTGTGATGATCTTAGCATGAAAGTTCTTTATGGATGAAGGTTAGTTTGTTTGTTAACAACAATATCTTCTCTTGTTACTAAGTAAAAGGTCTTCAAAACAAACTCTGTTTTCTCTCTATAAGACTGTGTTTATCCTTAACTACTCATAGCAAGAAACCCCTCTTAAACTGAAAAATAGACCTTCCTCCTTTAATCATTGTTTCTCTGTATCTAAATTAACATGACAATCTCAAGAATAACTATGTTTTTCTTTAAGCCCTATGTTTGGCTTCTTGGTTTGACAAACATGTCCTTTACAAACTAATAGACTTCTAGCCACTTTTTAATGATCTTCTTCTTTAGAATTTGTGATTTTCAAACATATATTTAAATCAAAACTTCTGGCCAAAACATATAAATACCTCTTTGTATGTCTTTAGCTGTAGTTGGAGATGAGTTCTTTGCTCAAAATTTGACCTTGGCACCTTGGAAATCTTTGGCAAGTTGATACAAACTGCTTTAGGATTGGCCTGGGCAAGAAAAAACCATGTTCAAAAGTGGCCCGAGTGCTAGGCCATTCAGAGGTGGCCCGAGTGGGTCAAAAATGGGCCGTTTGTTTTTAGGAGCAAAGAAGGATTGCCAAAGGTGTCGGTCAACTTTGTGGATTTTGCTGAGCTAGAATGAGTAAAATGGCACAAGTTAGGCAGGAAAAAGTAAAGCATGAGTGAGAAAATATCTAGGAGGATGAAGGCGCCACATTTAGGAGCAGCCCGGGCGCCAGGCATAAGCGTGCCGCACAACCGCACAGGTACATCGCGCTGTGTGTAAAGTTATACTGTCGGCACTTACAGGTGCGCCACGCGTTCAAAGAGTTCAAATTCTCTCAAAAGATCATTCTTTGCTCTGTGACTTGGTTTGCAAGTTGAAAAATGATATGTTGCTCGAGCTCCTTTATAATTGATGAGGGTTTAAAACTCCTCCCCTCCTTTATCATTTCAAAATATGAACTCGCCTTTTTTAGCCCTTGTAACCCTTTTTAAAAGTGACTTGATGCTTTCTGTTCTTCTAATGAGTATTTGGTCTCATTTAGTGCATGCTGTTGTGATTGTTTGATGTGCCCAGAGTTGAACAGTCCTCTAAGGGCTATTATCAACACAAGTAGAGGAAGATGAGACCCATAGTAAATCATCCATGTTGCTATTCATTGCATGCCCAATTGTAGATTCAGAGTTTCTAAGAATTCTTTCAACATCTTTGAAGTTGCCAATGTTGGACCAACCATACTCCAGCAGGCTAAAACTATTTTATCTTCTTGTTCATTCCCCAAAAAATATTCAAGGTTAGCTTCTGCTGGGAAAATTTCAGTTAGTGAGAAATTGTAAGAAGTACTCATGATTGTTGCATCTCTGTCTCCAATTACAGAATCCCCATTCTCAAGAATTGGATCCTCCTTAAAAATCCCAATAATTAAATCATTCTCAGCTGAACATATTTTTGTCTGAATAGCAATCTCCTCCCACTCTATCTCCAGATTCAATCTCAATTTTAGAAATAATATGCATCAGGTGGTAAATAGCCTGCTTGTCAAATTGTACATCACACCATAGATTCATATCCAGTAACTAAGTCGATGGTTCTTCATTGCCATTTGAACATGCCATAACATTCTCCTTTTCCTTGTGCAAAGAATTTTTATTCCCTATAGGATTTTGTTCTGTACTTTTAGCTAGAACATTTTTCTATCCTTTTGGAGGAGGCTTTTAGATAGATTATAATTGTCTTTCCAAAACAGTGACCTAGTATATCATCTGAAAGAGGCTCATAAAACACCACTGCTGCAGCCTCTTGAAAAGAAATATGAAACTCTACTTGTTTATGAAATGAAGGATGTCTTATCTATGATTTGATCTTCTGCTTGTTTACCAAAGAGGGTCACCTTTTTATCCTTATGAATGAGCAAATTCATAGTACCTGTAACCCAAGTGTTAGCCCTCTGTTTACCTCGAAGAAGTAGTTAGATAGAGTAGGATAGATCTGTCTAAATGATATATACCCTTCTTATATAAACCATCTGGGTGGATTGTCTCTTTATATTAGTTTGCAGAAGTTATTTTAAATAGAGCTTGGTTTACCTCCTTGGTCATTCATATGAGGCTGTTTTAATCAAAATTATAACCTCTGATTTATCCTTTGAAGGGGGTTTTCATAAACATAAGATCAGAGGCCTTAAAAACCAACATGTCAACCCTTTTCTTGTGATATGAAAAAAGGTCCTTCAATCTATGAACTCTTATTTTTTTCACCACTCTTTCTCAACTGGTCTTACCAACATAAACCTTTCAAACACAACATCAATCAATCCTGGTGATGCATACTCTGTCATCTTTGGAGGAGGTGGCGCAAAACAACTCCTGAAGCTACTTAAAAACATGCAGACCCTCTGCTTATTAGTGAAGGAGGTCACAACAATGTGTCTTTCACCCTCTGCTTTTATATGAAGGAGCTTTCATCATTTGTTTCTAACCCTCTGCTCTTTGAAGGAAGTCATATTAAACACAAAATATTCATTTGTTTCAACACTGTACCCTTCTCTATATGTTTCTTTGAAGAATGCCAATAGGAAACAAAGTGGAATTTTACATTTATCATTGCTAAAATCACTTGAAACTCATGTCCTCTTGCTTTATGAGGCCTTGTATGAGATGTATATATCCTTTTGTAAAATATAACTGTGAACAAAAAACTAGAAGAAATGTGATTTCTATATGGAGAGTGTTTGCTGCTAGACATCATTGAGCTATATTTTCCCTTGACTGTGTTTTCAGAGGTATATTGAAATTGCTTTTGACCAATTTTTACATCTCATGTTCAAAGAAACATAAGAAGCATCTGTCTTCTTATGCTATACATGATGATTCCCTTTGGAAAGATGAGGCAAGACTACTTTTGGAGGAGATTATGGAGCACTTCTGATCGCATCACTCAGTCTTTTGTGTTCATTTGACACGAGGAATGATCTCTGCTCCTCAAGCAGCCTTTGGATTTATAACGTGTACACTTGCTGCTCTTTACTTTTCAAATCTCCATCTGATCATTGATGACAAACCTTTTCAACATGAGGGACCTTTTTGAAATTTTCCTTTTGATCTTATTTTCATATTGATCATCATTCAATTACACCCCTACAAAGATGTAAAAACATATGCTTTTGAACATTGGAGAGATTCTTTGGTGTTTCATAGAGATTTTGCCTCCTCTAAACATATTTTTTCTGACAGTGAACATCCTCATCTTTTCCTGATTTGGATCTTTGTTGAAATTCTTCTGAAATGAGACAAAGTGACCTCTTAGTGGTGTGCGACCTATGGATAGACCAAGGCTTGTTTTGCAGAATAGGAAATAATTCATGGTTTACTGGTACTAGATAGAGGATTTTTGGCCTGGGATATCTTAGCCAAGGAAAATATCCCTAAACACCACTATCTAACTTAGGGACAATTTTCACAGATTATGAGTGTTTTCTTAGGCATGATCATATTTTAATCTGACAAGATGATTAGGGATAGAGTAGTAGACGCTTTGTTAACCTTTGGATAGTGAATGGCATGAGAAACAAGGGTAAATGATAGCAGATAATCACAGCTATGACAACTATAGACAAGGATACTTTGATGAAGCAAGATAGGTGTTGAAAACTAGAGATTTTTCTCATCATAGACTGATAGGGAGGGGTAGGAGGAAAAAAATTTGTTTGGGGTGTTTTCTAGATGAAAAATTGACAGTTTGAGATTAGCTTTTAGAAAACTCAGCTAAGGAAACTAGTCATCAACAACAGGTAAAAAATAATGATGACTAACATGTTCATTATCTGACTTAGAAAAACAGTAATATCATCTAAATAAATAACCAGGAAGGCATGTATTTCCTTTGCAAAGGATATTCCATAGCCCTCTGAAAGGTAGCTTCAGCATTCATCAGACCAAAAGGCATTTTCACATACCTGAAAGTGCCCCAAGGAGTGGTAAAAGTTGTTTTAGCTTGGTCTTCCTCTTGAACAAGAATTTGGTTGTATCCTGAAAAACCATCCAACAAAGATATCCTGGAAGAACCAACTACCCTTTGTAAAATATGATCCATCTTGGGTAAAGGGTAATTATCCTTCAAAGATACTTTATTGAGATTCCTAAAGTCTACACATAATCTGATTTTACCTATTTTCTTTCTGGTAGGTACTAAGTTTGAAACCCAATTAGAATATTTGATTGGTGAAATTATTTGGGCATCATACATGTGTTTAACTTCCTTTTCTATCAAAGGTAATAAGACAGGATTAATCCTCCTCAAATTTTGTTTAAATGGTTTTTGGTCATCTTTTATAGGAATATTATGTTGAATTATTTTTTTGTCATAAGCTTTGATATCTTCATAACTCCATGCAAACACATCTTGATATTCCTTTAAAAGTTTAATGTATATTTCTTTTTCTCGAGGAGGTAAAGACTTTTACAGTTTAATCATTTGTTTCTTTAATTATGTCCCAATGTTCAATTCCTCAATGTCAGACCTGACTGGTTCCATTTTTTGCTTTTTAGGCACGTCATTGGAATCAAAAAGGTCCTCCAAAGGATTTAAACCTTTAGGCAAAAAATTATCTTTAATATCTAACATGTCAATTTCTTCTTCAATGATTTCCTCCATATCTACTTTCTCTAAGTTATCTATGTCAGATTGAGTAAATGCAGTGGGTTTGTTAAATTTATGTACATCTATGTTATCTATTTCACAATTAAAATATGAATGTATATTATAGCCTAAATCTATCTTACAATTTTGAAATTATTCCTTATTATTCAAGAAATGGTAAATCTATTCATATTTAGAGAAAATCTGCCAGTATTTGACATTGTCTAGGACAATGGGTCTATATTTAACTTCAGCAGTATACCTATGTGTTGGTTGAAAAATAAAGTTACATGTGCTAGCAAAATTTGCCAAACAATGTGCTTGAATGTTCTGTTTTCTAGGTATATTAGCAAACTTACATTCCAATAAATCTTCACATAAATCAGTTGTTGTATCTCTATATCTGGCTAATCTAGTATTAGGAACAGAATACTTGCATTTATTTGTTTTATGACTAATTATGAATCTCCCATGCTTAAAATTTTTTTACCTCCTAATTTTTTGATGATTTGGAGGCCTAAGATAAGTGCCTCATACTCTGCCATGTTATTAGTACATTTGAAGTTGAGTCTAAAGGCATGTCCTTCTGAATCAATCCTATGCACTTAACTTTGCTAGAATCAAACGAGAAAAAATATTTATAAGGCCTGGTTATTTCTAGATTACGAGCTTCCATGATGGCTTTAGGCATTAAGTTATGGGAAGCTCCTGAATCTAACATAGAATTGTCTAAAATATGATCGTGAATAGTAAGGCTGATATAGAAAGGAGGAATTTATCCATCTGAATGCTTACCATTTACATCAAGGCCAAAGATCAACTCTGGTTGATCATCATTCAAATTAATAACATCTTCACCATCATTTATATTCAAAGTCTCAGTAATTGTTGATTTATATAAGTAATTCTTTACCAATTCAATTAAAAGAATTGGTATTTTTAACTTAGCTATTTCAGTCTGAATGTTGAATGAGGGTTGAGACTTACCAATTTGAACTAATTCCTCTTTGGTAACTGTTATCTGAGTGGGTTTTTCTTGAATTTCAACGGATGTAATTTTATCTTCAGTTGTTTTAATATCCTCTGTCTGAGTTTCTTGAATTTTTCCGTTTTTAATTCTTTTTTCAGGGACAATTTGTGTGGTAGCAAATGTTCTAACAGACTTTGAATTTTTAGCAGCTGTTTTTGTATTATCAGTTTTAGGATTTATTGATTTAGAATCAACAAAACTCTTTTTAGGATCTGGAATTGTTGTTTTTACTGAATTGGAAGCTTTTGTAGTATTATATTTTGGTGCATATTTGGAAGATTGAGCTACTTCATCAGTAATATCAACAATCTTGGGACTTGTTGATTTTTTAGGACTGGAAGGATTGGAATTTTGCTTATTTTCCCTTGGGAGAATTTGCAGAACTTTTGTTTTTGGGGCTTCTACATTTTTCTTATTTTTATTTTGGGAATTATTTTTAGTACAAGGTTCATTATTTTTCTTATGTATAAGGTTATACTAACTGTGAATTTCATTAATAGCAAAGTCATAACCTAGTTTGTAGTCAAAGGATTCACTGGAGTTTAATTTGGGTTGTTGAAGCTCAAATAGTTCCAGATCTTCCTGAGTGAGGAAAATGGTGTTGTTTTCATCTATTCCCATTAGATTATTGATGTCATCCTCATCTTCATCATTATTTTGAGAACTTTTAGCATAGTTCTCTTGAAATGGGGGCCTAATGTTTTGGTCTGGAGCAACTTCTTTAGCTTTTCTAGGGTTATTATTTTTTCTGAAATTGGGATTTCTGATCTGAGGTTGATTATCCCATTGAGGTTTTCTATCTAAATTATCTAATATTTCAACCATCCTTTCTAAATTTTTAGCAACAACATCTAATTTAACATCTGAGTTTGAAATTTCTTCTTTAATTGTAACTCTTATTTCATTCCTAAGTCTGGATTTCTTAGCTAGAATGTTAATTTCTACACTAACAACATCTAATTTCATCTGTTCTAAGGTTTTAGCATCTCTTTCTCTTAATTGATAGGCCATCTCTGGATCAAATCCATCAGGGAATTTGAGTAGTACAGAGTAAGGTGTACGTTTAAGATCTGCATGAATAGCATTATAGACACTATTATGCCTAGTGCAGTAATCTTGGACAAACTCATTAGGAGATCTTTTTAAAGCATCAAACTCAGACAAAATTTGAAGGGGGTTCTTTTTCTTTTCCCATTTATTTAAAAATATTCTATGAAATGCAACTAAATCAGTTATACTACCAGCAGCTAAATTTTTGATTTTTTTTAACTTCTCCTGTCAAACATTGAGCAAATAACCTCATCTGGACATCTGACTCATCAATTTCATAAATTTCACAGTAGTCTGTCACTTTTGTGACATGTTGTTGAGCAATATATTGTGACTGGCCATCAAATAGTGGTATATTTTTTTGGTTATCTAGAGGCATATCATGGAGGTTTTGGGGTAAGAAAAGGGGAGCATACCTGGCAGCCATGGCTTGAAGCTTTGCAGAGCTGGGAGGTATAACAGTGATATTAGGGGCAGTGCTGGATATAGTAGCTGATGAATTAAAAAATGTAGTTGAAGAGCTGGGAAAAGAAGATGGTATGTAAATGGAATTGCTGGGAAATAAAGACGTGGTGCTTATAAAATCTGATTGAAAAGTAGTGGATGCAGTGGATTGAGAGGAAGAAGGGAATAATATCCTAGGCTGCAAAGGCAACTTAGGAATGAAATGGTCTGTAGATGAACTTGCAAACTTATCTATAAATGAAGTGACAACATATAAATATGAATCTGCTGTTGGTACTATTGTTGTGTGCAATTGAGAAACTGCAGGTTTTATGTAAGATAATAAATGAGCTAATTCAATAGCTTCATCAATATCTTTAATCAATTAAATATTAATCTTTTCAACTGTATTTTGATATTCAATTTACTTGATTTTTTTCCTACTGAAATATTTTTCTGTTTTGCATTCAAAAATGAAAGGAAAACATGATCTATGAAAGTATGTTTCGAATCAATTTCCGATTTAGTTTTAAACAATGAATATTCAAACTTCAGATCAAAATCAATATCATTCAAACTCACTAATTCTTTAGGTAAAGAATTGGCTTTTCTTAATGGTACTTCAATTTCTAAATTGAAAGTTTGTTTTTTATTTTTTCCAATCTGTCCAGGGTTATCTACTTTAACTGTAGGCTTAGGATTCGGGTTAGACCTCGTATAGTAGTTTTTTCTAGAAGCCATAATGACTGCTTTGAATACCCACAACCTATAAAAATAATCTTAAAGTAAAAATATAATTAAAAGATCTTCCTTTAAGACTAAATTTAAGTCTGGAGATTGGTTAGTTTCCCCAGTATGGTCACCAATATGTTATCACTATAGTAATTTATTAAGTTGTGGGATTTAAGTTTTCA